>JANHFT010002195.1:178765-191079 GCA_032467955.1 Pseudoxenodon macrops | reverse complement strand
GGGGAGCCCCATGTAGAGAGCGTTACAGTAGTCCAGGCGGGAAGTGACGAGGGCGTGAGTGACCGTGCATAAGGAGTTTGTACATATCACATACAACCATGCAGTTCACTTAACAATCACTCAATTCACTTAATGTCCAGAGTCATTCACTTAAATGTTCACTTAATGTCCAGAGTCACTTCACCATTGTAAAAACTGTCATAAACTTGAGTCTGGTCATGTGGTGGCTCCACTTACAACCACAAGTTATAACCCAAATTCTGGTCTCAACTGTGGTTGTAAGTTGAGGACTGCCAGAACACACAGAAGAAAGAAAATTTGAACTTACATATTATTGAACAGTTGCACAGTAGGTTGTTTCTAAATTAATTCTATTAATTTTATTTATTTTATAAATTACCTCCCACTTTTCACTGACTGGAATGCAATGTCACAGCAGTACTAAGTTTTAATTTAATACTATTTTCTCCTATCTCCTGCATTATATTCTCATTGCCTCAAAATCTTCTCTGCAGGCTCAGTCTATCTAGGGCAGCTGGATACAACAAAGTAGGTGTTGGTATCTTTTTCCATTCCATAATATAAGTATGATTTTCCATTCTATGCTATTTAGGGTATCTCAAGGACAGAGTCTGTATGATCCCTATCCCTTGTTTAACTTCTGTTTTTGTCAAGGTTCTTACATATATGCCATAAGAACTCAATACATACTTGATTGTAGAGAACATGCTAAGAAGAACAATTAGAATACAATCCTTCTATCCAGGGTTGAAATAAAGCAGGTTCTGACAGGTTCTGGAGAACCGTTAGCAGAAATTTTGAGTAGTTCAGAGAACCAGTAGCGGAAATTTTGAGTAGTTTGGAGAACTGGCAAATACCACCTCTGGCTGGCCCCAGGAGTTGGTGGGAATGGAGATTTTGCAGTATCCTTCTCCTGCCATGCCCAACAAGCCACACTCACAGAACCAGTAGTAAAAAGTACTGGATTTCACCACTGCTTTTGTCTTTGTTTTTAATGGCTCTAACAATGTCTCGTAAGAGCCAACTCTGTTCCTGAGATTTGAACATCTTAATGGGTTTTCTTAATCCAAATTCAGAAATTAGCATGTTGTGTGAGCCCAGCTGATGGTATCCAGACTCATTTATGTTTAGAACTGAGCCAGTGAAATCACTGTAATTTCATTAAACATAACACATTTCTGTGCCAGCCTTTTTTTTTTAATCCTGAAATTTATCTCGTGCCTTTGCTTTCTTGGTTGAATGTTTGATATTGTGTTTACAAAAAGAAACAAAGAAATAAATGTATGTTATTGTGCTTTTTCATGATATTTGGACACAATTAGTTACAATAATAATTAAGAAAAACCCAATTTTTACATTAGAAGACAGAAGAAAATCATTTTTTATTGTCCACTCTGGGCTTTTGGTAAATGTAAACAATCATCCTTTTAGAAAGTATTACTAATAACTATGACTGATTACAGATAACTGCGGACCATAAATATATATGAGGAAAAGCAATTAGAAACAGATAGTTGAGTATGCTAGTCTATAATCATATTGAAAATCATTAAAAAATAATAAATTGCAACTTTACTACATAATGATAAATACTCCCATAAAAAAGCATAAATGCATAAATAAATAACAACACATTTATTTTAATCTCCATTAGTACATTTAAGAACGTCAGAAAAAAAGGAGGAAATAATTATATGTACAAATGATCCTACAGGATGAAATGAGACATGTTTACTGGCAACACGTTTTAATGTTTGAACATTAAATCAAGGCAGATTCTGGACCCTCCCATCTCCTTAATCTTCCTTTTGTAGTCTTGATGGAAGATATTAAATAATGAACTGTTGCAGTTTTATTTTGATGATCTTTGAATTAGTGAATGAAATTATAAACAAAAACACTGTTACAATGTAAACTACAAGAGATTAGGAATGTCAGTGTAGGACAACTGTTTCCCTATTGTTATTTTTTTAAGCCAAAGACCTAATTTTGAAATTTGGTACCATGTTACAGGAATTATCTGAAAATATTTGCCATGTTGAGCATGGCTAATCAATCAACAATCGTTTAATTAAAGATAAAGTGGTAATGTTACTCTATATTTAGCTAAATCATTCAAGGTGCTTTCTGCCATTTCAGCTTAATTCTTTCTTCTGGACTCCTGAGCAAAGAACTAGGTTATTGTCCCAAAGGTGCTTTTTCAAGAGACAACTGGACTTTCTGGTTTTTCTTTGAAGACATTTTGCTTCTCATTCTCAGAGCTGAACAAGCTTCTTGGATGAAAAGTGAAATGTCTTCAAAGAAAAAAAAATCAGAAAGTTCAGTTGCCTCTTGAAAATGTACCTTTGGGGCAACCATGACCTGGATGACTGAGAATCTCCGTAGACAACTAGGCTATTACCATTCACAATTATTTTCTTGGAGAGCTTTATGTATTTGTTTGTTTGTTTATTTATTTGTTTGTTTGATTGATTGATTGTTGTCATGGCTGCTTTTTGTCAATCTTACATGGTTTTGTCTGAAACTGTAAGAAGTACCATTTAAAATAGTGTTGCTATTAAGTAATTTTTACAGTTGCAGTGAGCTTAAAGTTTCCCCACTTTCTAGGACTTTTTCATTTCTTTTCATAATTTATTACAGTTGTTCTGAAAAATGTCTTTGCTATACCCTGTCAGATAACGTCCTAAAAAAATTAGACCTGATCTATGATGTACCAAGCTCTGACCAAAGCACATTTGATCTGGAACAGCACATCCAGAACATCAGTCAGAAGAACGAACATGTGGAACAATACATTTTACAGATACCCAATAATCCCAATCTGAGTCCTTAAGGTTGTCTAAGGCAGAACATGTATGTGGATTCTTTAGAGTTGTTTGAGATTGGTTATTTGTCTGAGGACATTTCATTACCCAACTAGGTGACATTATCAGTACTCTGAGCTATATATAGTCTCTTCTATTGGAACAGAACTTTTAACCTAAAACCTACTTCCATCTGGTTATAAGCTAGTATGGCCTTGTACGTGTTTCTCTACATTTAAATTAGGGAGATAATGTAGCATTTCCACCTTGATCAAATTACTGTTATGGTACATTTACTTAAGAGGCCATGAAGACAGAAGATGTTTTTAACTGAACTTAATGGAAATGGAGGAACAGTGAATGGGGATATATAATGAATCCACTCAGAAAATAATACTATTGAATTTTATTGACACTACTAGATGGTTAGATGTTACTACTATGTATGGTTTTGTTGCTGAGAATAAAGTAGCCATTGCCTACTTAAACAGAAAAGGCAATGCTAAAGGAAAAGGAAGCAGATGAAAAAGATGTCAATACTGTTTGGAAATAAACTGGACTTCTTGTCTACAGCTCCCTCTCTGCAGAATACAGAATGATAGAGTTAACAAGGGACCGTAGAGGTCTTCTATTCCAACCTCCTGGTCAAGCAGGAGATCCTGTACCATTTCATACTGAATGTCCAATCTCTTCTTAAAAACCTCCATTGATGGAGCACCCACAAGTTCTGGAGACAAGCCGTTCCACTGATTTTCTCATTGTCAGGAAATTTCTCCTTAGTTCTAGGTTGGATATCTCCCTGATAAATTCCATTTATTCCTTCTTATCCTGCCTTCAGGTGCTGTGATGGCCTCTCAAATATTTGAAAACTGTTACATGTCACCCCTAGTTCTGCTTTTTGTTAGACTAGACATATCCAGCTCCTGCAACTGTTTATCATATGTTTTAGCTTCCAGCCTTCTAATCATCTTCATTGTTCTTCTCTACACTCTTTCTAGAGCAGGGATCCGCCCTGCAGGGTGTTTAGATCCAAGGGTGCCACCTTGGAAACAGTGAAGAACTGGCCTGCCTTACCTCAGCCAGTGAAAATGGAGCTTGGGAGGGCTGCACACAGATCTCGGGAGCCCATTTTCTCTGACGGAGTGCTCGGGCCACTACAGGCACCCCCAACATAAGTGACATCGAGCTGGCTACCCCCAGCCATGGCCATTCTGGACCCCGAGGTCAAACACAACCCTGATGTGACCCTCAATGAAATTGAGTTTGACATCCCTGTTCTAGAATCTCAACAATTTTTTTTTATCATGGTGACCAATAGTGGATGCAGTATTCCAAATGTGGTCTTACCAAAGCAGCATAAAGTGGCACTAACACTTCATGTGATTAATACTAGCCTAGGACTGCATTGGCTTTTTTGGCAGCTGCAGCACACAGCTGGCTCATAAATAAGTGGTTGTCCAGTGTAGGACTCCTAGATTTCTCTCACAGTTACTGATTTTGAGCCAGGCACCATCTATTCTATAGCTGTGCATTTGATTTGTCTTAGCTAAGTATAAAACCTTACTTTTCTCACCATTGAACTGCATATTATTGGATAGGGACCAGTGTTCATGTCTTTCTGGATCTTGATTCTATCTTCTTAAATATTGACTATCTCCCCCAGCTTTGTGTCATTTGCAAATTTGATGAGTTCTCCTTCTATCCCCACATCTAAATCATTTATGAAGATATTGAAGATTACCTAGAATAGAATGTTGGGGTATTCCACTGCATGTTTTCCTCCATATAGATGTAGTTCCCTTGAGGACTACGCATTGAATGACATTAGTCAGCAAGTTTTAAATCCATCCAGTGGTAATGCTGTCCATCCCACATTTTTCTATCTTACCAAGAAGTAGGTTGTGGTTTGCTTTACTGACAGATGAAGGGAAGACTGAAGAAGGGAATGAAATATTCAGGAGTACAATGATCTTTGATCATCACACTCTTTTCTCATGCTCCTACTTTCCATCTCAATTCTTATCTTGTTCCTTCTATCTATCCCTCTGTTGTTCTTTCATCTCTTTCAGCAGCAGCCCTTCCCCTCCCCCCAACTTCTCTTGCATCTTCTCTATTCCCTTTGGATGTAGCACAGATCAATCCTTATAAGATTTAGTCCTACAGTTATCCTTCAATCAACTATTCTGGTAAACATTCCTGCAAACTGACCGCATTGCAAGCTACAACAAAGTAAAAGTAAAATATCATTGTAAACGTTCTGTTTCCCCTCCAGATTTTATCTCATCTCTTCCAATCCTATAAAAGCCCTTGTGTTGATTTTTTAATTTTACATTCTCCTTTGTGCTGTTCAAGTTCTGTTCATGCTTATTTCTTGCTTTCACTCAACAGACCAAACCTAGTTCCAGTCAATGGTGAAATCTACTTCCCTTCCCTACTGGTGTAGAAGTCCATGCACTGCATGCGGGGTATGTCGGGTGGGTGTTTTCACCTTCTGAGCATGCACAGAAAGCTTTGCGCATGTGCAGAGGGTAAAAAAAACAGCTGTAGCCCCATCCTTTTCTATGGGCTGAAGAAGAGAACACAATGTCTTTATTATAATAACTATATGATTATGCAGTAATATTTACAGAGCTCAGGTGGAATGTCTAATTAAATTAGGAATAAAATGAAACAAGATAAAGTACAAGTAAAAATTAAAAAGGAGCCATAAGGTACATTTTTAAAGTGTCAAAGATTAAATACTTTAATCATTACATTATAAAACTACTCTGCAACAGTCTAACAGGAAAACATATTAAGTTATAAAACAGAGTAATATGAAATGTCCATAAAAACAAGAATTGCCAAATTACATCCTTTTTTTCTAATCAGGTTAAACAATAATTCCTCTTTCACTATCTGTTTCCAATTGAGACAAGCTTTAAAATGGAACTTGCAACTTTAAGAATGACTTCATTGTTACAGTTGTTACAGAAATGAAGTATAGAATTTCCCTGGTCTACCAGTGAATTTACTCAAAAGTGGGATTAAATAGAGGTTGGCACATTTCATCATAAAATCAACAGTACAACAACATACGTCCCACAGTTTCAGCTATTCCCCAAAGGGAGGTAAGAAAACCTCTCTGGAAAGAGGATATGTTAGTATCTCCAGTTTCTCAGCTGTAGGAAGAGAAAACATTGTTCCTGAAGATCACCTTTTCAAAGCTCAGCTGATAAATTAGACAAGAAGGATCTAAGGCTATTCATCTCCCCAGCTAAATTCCACTATGATCTTCCTCTGCCTCCAATAGCTTTGATTTCAAAGAAAAGAAAAATACATATACCAAGATAGAAAGACCTGCATATGTTGGGCTGGATGGGAAGCAATGGGTTGAAACTAAACTCTTGCAAGACCGAGTGGCTCTGGATTTGGGGTTCATTGGCTCAGGGAGAATCACCACCTTTGATCTTGGATGGGGTGGCACTACCCCAAACAGACCCTGTGCATAATCTAGCGGTTTTCCTGGACTCAGAACTCCTGCTCAAAGAGCAGGTGGCAGCCGTGGCCAGGAGAGCCTTTGCACAACTGTGGGCTGTGCACCAGTTACACTCTTTCCTGGACTAACAGTCCCTACTCACAGTCACTCATGCCTAGTCACTTCCCGTCTTGACTATTGTAACACGGTCTACATGGGACTGCCCTTGAAGAACATCCAAAAGCTCCAGTTGGTGCAAAATGCAGTGGACCACATGGTTTTGTGCAGATCCCTGTGTGCACATGTATCACCTCTCCCGTGGGAGCTGCATTGGTTGCCGATTTGCTTCCAGGTGCAATTCAAGATGCTGGTTGTCACCTTTAAAGCCCTTCATGGCTTGGGACCAGGTTATCTGAGGGACCATCGCTTACCGGTCACATCTACCTGACCCATCAGAGCAGGGAGGCAGGGTATGTTGCCGGTTCCATCCCCGAGGGAGGTACACCTGGTTGGACCCAGAAGAAGGGCCTTCTCCATGGTGGCTCCATCTCTCTGGAACATCATTCCTCCCGAGATAGAATGGCCCCCACTTTAATACTCTTCCAGAAGGCACTGAAGACCTGGTTCTGCCATTGGGCCTGGGGAACCCAGAACAGGATGGAGCCCATTAAATGGCTCATGTGATCTGCTGTCGCTGGAGTAGGGGGTGGGAAGTGGGGGCGTGTGATTTAGTAATTTTGTACTCTATTAATTTATTTGATTCTTCTTGTTAGTTTATATTGTTTTAAATGCAGTCTTTTACTCTGTAAGCCACCTTAGAGCATCACCATGGGCAAATAGGCGGCAATAAAATTCAATAAACAAATAAATAATGAAATAAATATGGATTAGACAGCAATCAAAAATATGCGATGCCATCAAAAGAGTAAAAGAATTGAAATGGAAATGGGCTGGTCATGTAGCAAGAAGAACTGATGGCAGGTGGATCATTCCACTGGATCATCTTTTCAACTTTGCTTTGTAGCCATCATCCCTTGCCTGCCACCCTATTTGGGAGGGGGGGTACTTTTAAGCACATATTTAGCATCTCTGAACTTCTGTTCTTGTAAGATAGAGCTGCTCTGGAATAGCTGTTCTGGAACAGTGCTATTTTGAAACAATGCTACTTCCATACCCAAAAGGGGCCCAACTTCAGCTGATATCTGCTCCTTTGAATGTATTCACACAAGCACTTTTGCAAAACTGTTAAGTTTGATATACGATTGCCATTGTTACTCTAGCCATCTGTCCAAACTCGTTTTGTCCCCAGCCCCAACACTTGTTAAGGAGAAAGATAGATGGATGGATGGATGTTTTCCCACTGGCTAGTGATATTTGGTGAGAGAGGGGGGAAAGAGACATCTCTTCCCAGCCTAAGGTTGACCTGAAAGTTCAATATACACTGTGAATACAAGGATTTGTTAAGCCCATAATTATCCTACAGATTTGAATAAGAAATGTATACGGCTTGGAAAATTGAGAATAGAGATTAGATTGGACCCTAAAATTTCATTGAGAGTATCCCTGTTGACCTTTTGTAAGGTCTTGAAAACATGGCTATCTGACCAGATTTAGGGCCCTGAGCGGAGAGCCTGACTTCTGGTTGTATGAACGATTAATTAGATTATCAAAATGTAAATCAACCTATTTATGTATTTCATTTGTTTTACCATAAGCACATAGAGTCATGTAAAAGTGGGGTGGGTGACAATGTAGAGAAGAAAGGAAAGGAAAGGAAAGGAAGAAATTATTTTTCTATCTAAGCACAACCGAAAATAGTGAAAATTATTCTCTCACTTTAAAGCAAGTGAAGAGGAAGTAATAGTTGTATATATTGGTAGATTCATATTTATGCAATGTAAATATTTGTGTTTATTGTGAAGCCTTTGGCCACCAAATCCTACACCATCAAATCCCTTCAAATATTCTTTTTCTGTCAACAGATGGGTGTGTGGGAGGGTGATTAAATGACTTAACACCAGATTAATAGGTAATTCTCATTTATTTCAAGATAACTTTTTTGAAACTTTTTAAAAACTTTATTTCAGCAAACATTAAATTGGAAAGGCTTCCAGCTAGCCTCTTCCAAGTAGTTTTAGAAGAACTTTCTATCCATAGTGATTGAATATTCCAGCTATCCAAAATGCAAAACTGACTGCACTCACAATAACTTTGTTCAGATACAGTATACAGATCCTTTGCCCCTGTAGTAAAGGATTTCCTAACACATGAACTGACATTTTGCCATATTCCCCTTATTACAGAGAGGTCTGGTTGCAGCTAGCTAATAACTTTCTATTTTATCAGATTTTGAGGCCACCCAGATCCATTTTATTTATAGTTATTACTCTTTGATTACTGAGATTTTTATCTCTATGAACATTGCTAAGCTTTGCTTTGCTATTTGTAAAATATACACTACTTTCATCACACCAGATTTATGATTTGTCCTACAGTGTTCATTTGTTCTTTCAGAATTTGTTTTAGAATTAGTCAACGACTGTAATAAAGTTCATACTACTTCTTCAGATCTTTTGTGCTATGAAATCTGTGATAAATGGCAACTCAGTGCTGGAGGATTATATGAACAGATGTTTATTATTATTATTTTGTGCAGTTCTAACAAAGCTATCCCGATCCAATTTTGATTTTAACATAATTAGTTTATTTGCTGTGGAAAAACCTTTGACAACACACTAAATCTATTTTATGTGCTCCATGTGTATGTGGGCAATGGAACCTTTGCCAATTTAAAAGTAGTCAATTAATCGATTAGCCAAATCGGATTGCAGACACCTATCACTTCAAGTGTCATATTGGTATATTTCCATATAAAGGTAATTCTTGCCTTACAACCAATTGTTTAGTGACCATTCAAAATTGTAACGTCACTGAAAAAGTAACTTACGACTTTTGCAGCATCCCCATATCAAGTCATCAAAATTTGGATGCTTGGAAACTGACTCATATTTATAGTGATTGCAGTGACCCCGGGGTCATGTGACTGCCTTTTGCGACCTTCTGACAAGCAAAATCAAAGGGGAAGCCAGATTCACTTAACAACCATGTTATTAACTTAGCAACTGCAGAGATTCCCTTAACAACTGTGGCAAGAAAGGCCACAATATGGAGCAATACTCATTTGTCTTGCTTAGCAACAAAAATGTCGGGCTCAATTGTGGTTGTAGGTCGAAAACTACCTTATAGTATAAAAGAAAAAAATTAATAAATGAGTCTTGCATACTGTACTTATGCTATGCTATGCTCAAAGGTTTAAAAAGTAGAATTGCCAGGAACATAAATATGATGAAACAATGCCAGATGTACAATTTCTTATGTTAAGAATTTTCCGCTGCCTTTCTATCAATCTGGACCCCAAAGTCAATTTTGTGACACATAATCCCATATCTTCATATGTGTGCCCAGGGGATTGAAGGGCAGTTCATTTCAGCTGCTGCTACCATATTTGACCGCGGAAATAAGCACTTGGCCTTATTTTGGGGAGTCTTTTTTTTAAGGTTCAGGAGGCGGCAGTGCGATAACCTCACCTCATGGCTGCAGCTTCTTAACCATGGCCCGCCGATCAGCTGATTGAGTGAGGCCTGGAATTCTGACTCTCCGGGAGCCTGGAGATACTTCTAGCGCACTCTTGCTAGCCCCAGCTCTGCCCACAGTGTTAGGCAACCTTGCAGACAAGGGTCCCTCTGTTCCGTAGCTCACCTTGTGGCTATGGAGCCAGTGGCGACCATGGCTTTCCCTCTGCGGGTGTTGCTTATACTCCTGCTACAATGAGGCAGAAAGCCATGTGACTACTGCTGCTTTAGAAAGGACAGGCAATTGTGGATAGAAGCAAAGTGCAGCTTGTCCCTTTCAAGCGATCAAATGTCTGTGTGTGTGTGTGAGAGAGAGAAAGAGAAATGATGGACTAACAAGAATTGCAGGCAACGCTGTTTGAAAGAGTTTCCTCTCCGCCGTTTCTCTTTCCCTCTCTCTCTGTCACACACACACACACACACACTTGATGAAAACAGTGGGAGGCAGGCACCTGGGTAAGGAGACAGACCCTTCCCCGCCTCCAGCTCTGTGCTTGCTCAAGATGGCACCCTGAGACCCGGGCTTTGCTGGGCGACCCCCGCATGGCCAATGTGAGGGTGTCCCTATTGGAGCCATGACTCCAAAAATCCAGGCTCGTGGAGCTGGCGGCGGCAGGGGGTGGTGACCTGGCCAGGGGTAGGAGCAGGGAGAGGGGCAGAGGCAGAGGCTAGAGTGCCAGTGGTGCTGGGGGGGGGGTGGCAGAGGCAGAGGGAGGCGATGAAGATGAGGAGGGCATGATGACTGAGCATGCTCCGGTGGAGGTTCAAGCGGCGGTGTTTGGGTTGGCCAGGACTCACTGGCTGTTCAGAAGCTGAGAGGAGAGGACAAAGCTTCTTTGCTCCTACCTCCACCTCTTGAGATGACGAGTGAAGTGGGAGGGGGAGGAAACTCATGGGCTGCCTGAGGAAGCCGAGCTGACAGCAGCAGAAACAACTGGCCAGAAAACCTCTCAGGCTGCAGGGAAGGGTGCTCACTCAGTGCGCCTAGCCATGCACTTCCTTGACTCTTCTTGCTGCATGCAAGAAAGACTTCTTGTGTGCAGCCAAAAGATCGTGTTTGGAAGAGTCAGGGAAGCGCATGGCTGGGCTCAGCCATCTGACCGAGTGAGCACCTTCTTCCAAACGCGATCTGCACGCTGCATGCAAGAAATTTGGAAGGCTGCTGCTATCATACTGAGCCAAACTATGTGTCTTGGAGTTATCTTCTGGAAGCTGCCACAATCCTGAGGCTGGGATGGCTAGCAACTTGGAGATCCTACTAAAAGCCAGAAATCTGAATACGATTCAAAGTGCCAGCAACTGGGCCATTCTGTAGGTCCAGTGTCCTGTGCTCTTTAGCATTGCCATGCTCTGAGCAATTTTGTGATGACTCTGCCACTCTCTTCTGTGACATTCTGCTCTTCCTGATATCATTCATTGATTATGCCAGTGAGTCTTCACCATCGCTACTTTGCCACCATTATTTCTCAGCTTTTTCCCTCCTGCTATCTTTTTTGTCTTTCCTCTGGTGCCGGTTACAATATCCCTGACTGATGCTCTTTGTCTTCAGCCTTCTATGTTCTTGGTGCTTTCTTCTTGAAATGCTACTATGTGGCCTCCTGTAGCCAAGTCCTTTCCTAAAGGGCCCAATGATCTAATCTGGAAGGATGAGGCCTTAAAATTACGGAAAGGTGGGAGGTGCACAGGTGTTTCTATCACCATGCATCCTTTTTTCTGCAACCTGGGTGGTATTTAATGCATTCATACACACTCTTCCTTGCATCATGCAACAACGTGGTATTCAATACATTTAAAAAATATGCATATCCATAACCTCAACATCTATAACATTGCTGCAAGCATTCCTTATATTTTTGTCCATAAATATGTTAAACAGTTATGTCAATAAAATATGTTAAACAATGAAGGGAGAATCACACATACTTTTCCTATTTGCTTCTCTGTGTTGAAACATTTCCTGAGCATCCTGTTTATGGTCATGCATGTTTTACTTCCATAATATATGCCTTTGTTTGTACTTCTATCTGTGCAGTCTCAGAAGCAAAGACCTGCTTTGCTTGCATCCCATTCCTCTTGATCCTTATTCATGCCAAATAAATTATTTCCTCAGTATTATCTGAGGCATGGCATGAAGGTTAACGCGGTGGAAGCAACGTCTCAGAGTATGTCCTGGCAGAACACTAGGAAGTCATTTTTATCTGACCTATTTTCTGGACAATACTCTGAACAGAAATCAAATCAGGGCATAGTTTTCAGCTGTATCCAGAAGGTTTTATGTGATGGTGATGTCAGCATTCCAAATATCATCCCTGAACAAATCAGTCTCCAAGGCAAAACATTCCTCAAAGATCCAATTTATTAGGAGAGACATGTTGGCACAAACTGGTGAAACCCAAATCT
>JANHFT010002195.1:146278-168418 GCA_032467955.1 Pseudoxenodon macrops | reverse complement strand
ATTCTCTCTCTCTTTCTTTCTCTCTCTCTCTCATCACACAGGCCAGCCAGTGTATCGGGGCTGAGAGGAAGTCAAGCGTCTTCTCGAGAGATCGAGGTGTGCGGAGCACCAGAAGAAATGTCCGCAAGATCCAGCAAGAGACAAAGCTTCTCTCCCACTCTGGAATATGGAGCAAATCTCCATCCCCCACTCTTCCCTTCTCAGGCCAGGCGAGAAGTCTGGGAAGGGAGAGCAAGGGGCAGGGACAACCATTTGTTGGTTCAGCTGACAGGAAAACACAGCAGGGGGAAGAAAGAGCCCAAGGTTGCCGACACCCATTGCTTTGGTCCACCTGCACCGCCATTCCCCCTTGCACCATTACCTCATTCCAGCAGCAAGGGCTGTACTGCAAATTTGCAAGTTGCATGTACCTCCCTTTATGGTGGAGATTTCCAGCCCCATCATGAGCTGCCTGGCCGGTCTCATATTCCAGAGTCACAGGACTGGCCATGGGCCATCCTGGAGCAGGTCTTCCATCCGGGTGCACCACTGACCACCAAAACTTTCTTACGGACCACCAGTGGTCTGCAGATCACCGGTTGGTGACCTCTGGACTAGAATACCTACAAAGTCCCTTCCAACTCTGTTATCCTGTTATTTTATTTTGAATTAAAACTTCCCCAGGGCATGACCAGTGCCCAGTCCACTGAAAGCACAAGCCCTAAAACTGAACAATGTAAAATTTTACAAAGCAAAAAGTCAAAAAGAACTACAAAAGTAAGTCGAAGAATATAAAATCTGAGCCGCACAATAACAGAAATTATCCCAAAGTCCAGGGAAATGGGTAACCGATAACTAACTAATTTTAATTTTAAAGTAGAGATTGATTGATTGATTGTCATTTGATTGTTATTAGTCTGTAGGGAATGTTTTCCATGGCCAAATAAAAAAAAATTCCAAGATTTATTTATTCCAGGACTTAACTAAAGACACATAACTGCCCAAGTTATATATTGATTTTAACACTTATTCAGGTTTAAATATTTTCATCTGTAATGGAGGACAGGGCAGCACCCTCATTTGTGTGCTTGAAATGTGTGTGACAAAATAAACTCTTGGTGAACATATTAGGATTGTACTAATGATCTAGATCAGGGATAGGGAACTATGACCCTTTTACGATCTGTAAACTTCAATTCCCAGAATTCCTGAGCCAGCCATACATGAAATTTTGAAAATTGAAGTTCAGAGATCATAAAAGAGCCATAGTTCCCCATCCCTGATCTACAGCATCAAAAGACATGATTTGGAATTAAAAGGATGCAGTTTCTTGGCAAGGACAGTGAGGCAAGCAACAGTTAAGCAATGAAGTGGATTCTAAGCACATCTCACTTCAGGCTAGTTCTGCACATTGTAATAATAAATGAACAAGCCTAATAAGGCAAAAATGTCAGGTACAATAATGAAGCCATAGTAGCAGAGAACACTGAATAATATATAATGTTCAGTCTTTCAAAACTGTGCTTTTCATTCACATAAATTGAGAGAGAAATCTAGCTGCCGGACTGTTATTTTTATTTACTTATTTTCATGTTTGGAGTCAAAATTACTGTAAATACATACAAGTCTGCTCTAATAAAGACTGTCTGAGCAGTCTTTATTGGTAATATAGATTGTTGGGATTTACAGTTCCAGAACACTCTCTTGGGTCATTCAAGTGTATCCAGCATAACATTACTTCCTCTGGATTTTACAACCTACTAAACCGAGTCCATGCAATCTTCACTGAAAGAGGGTAAGGATGTGAATAAAGTTTGAAAAATGTGTTTGGGGGGTTGTGTATTTAACTGTGTTACATTTGCAACATTTAAAATCTATGCTGTGGGGAGGGGAAGAGCAAGTTCAGTAAGCGGTTGGCCAGTGTTCATTCAATATAACTTTTCAGTTATTTTAAATTTCTCAGTATATCTGACATTTCATCATCACTAAATACAGCTAAAGTATGACATTCTTCATATTAATATAGCTGGCTTCCAATTAGTTCTCTCTTGACTAAATATTCTACATCCCAAGAAAATGATGATAAAGACTTGATCTATCCATCCATCCTTCCTTCCTTCCAGTTTTCTAATGTGAATCGCTTCTTATATTTAAAAGCAGAGAATTTGGAAAAGGTCTAATTATATCCTGTGTTTGCATTTGATGACATAGTATCAACACTTTTAAGTGACAAGCAATTTACAGTAGAATCATTGCCATGTCTAAATGTCACTTTTAAATCACTTCTTCCAGAACATAAGGGAGGCACAACAAAGGAAAAGTTTCACAAAGTACTAGCATCTCATTGAAAGCAGTTTTCAAAAAGTTTTTTTTAACTTCTGGATTCAAGTACAAAGTTCCAAATACTTTTGTGTAGTGAATATTAAACATTTTGAAATGTTAGCCCTAGGGTTATACTTCATTGTCAGGCAAGAGTTAAAACATGGAGAGCTTTTCTTTTTCCAATTCTCAAAGTTTTCAAAAAGACAATTATTTAGAGGTGCAATCTTACTGATACGTTATATTGTGTTACAAATCCAGAGAAATGTACAAATAAAAAAAGAAAGGAAAATACATTATTGGAAGTAATAAGTGAAAATTTATTAGCAAAAGTATTCTATTCTCATTAGTGGCATACTTTGATTCTGGCAAAATAGTAGTGCAACATTGGTAAAATGGCACCTTGCTGAATACTTTCTTATATCAATCTCTGTATCCTTGATCAAGGTGTTTGTAGTAGTGATGATGGTGATGATTATTCCATTTTAAGACCTATTAATCAGTTGCAGTTGTCACCTGATGACTGTGGCACTTTATGAAAACTCTGATGTATGAATTAATGAAATTTCAAAACAATTGACCATTACCTCTGATCTATGGCTTAGAAGATTAAGGTAGAAGATTTCTCCTAGCTTTCTGATTCAGAGCAGACCCTTTATACCCTCTCATCTTATGCCACATAAAGAATCAGAGTCAGCTGTGGTATTTGTTTGTTTGTTTCTTTGTTTGTTTGTTTGTTTGTCAAACATGTACAAGATAACAAGTATAGGTATGAACATAAACAAGAACAAAGGAAGCAAATACAGTAAGACAGGGATGGTAGGCACGCTGGTGCGCTTATGCACTCCCCCTTTATGTACCTCTTGGGACTGGGGTGAGGTCCACGATAGACAGTTTGAGGATGAAGATGGAGGGGTTTGAGGCTGTAACAACAGAGTCGGGTAGGGCATTCCAGGTGTTGACCACTCTGTTGCTGAAGTCGTATTTTCTGCAATCGAGATTGGAGCGGTTCACCTTGAGTTTGTATTGATTGTTTGCCCATGTATTATTGTGGTTGAAGCTGAAGAAGTCATTGACAGGTAAGACATTGTAGCAGACAATTTTGTGTGAAGGAGAAGATTCACTAAATTTGAAATTTTCTGAACAATGCTCCATTCTTAAATTAGTGTCCTTAAAGTTTTCAGACATCTATTCTTTCCTCTCCAACTTCTCACTCTTCCTCCACTCCACTATCCGACAGGTTTCTCCAACCCATTGCATCATATTTGGTGCTTGGTGAATCTATAAAGGGGAAGGAAGCTGAGTAAATATACTTCTCTCAGTCCTGTTCCGCATGTCTAAATCTAAATTACATTAATTAATGTTCTTCATTTGTCAGAATTCATACATTCAGATTCATATTTCACATTGGTTGAATTGAGATTTAGTTGTGCTTAAATTAGGTTCATTGAAATAATGGAACAAATTAATCTAAAAAAGTCCAGGCTTTTTGTAATTTAATATTTGAAAGAACCAATCCATCACTGAACAGTTTATCAGTGGATCAGTTTAGAACTCAAAATGCTTGTGAAAAGGATTAAATGTCACTGTGACCCTTTCAGTAGAATTTCAATCAAATTATTAGCTTCCCAATACTTGTAATTTCAATAAAAAAATCAACATCTCCTCACAAAGTAACGTACTATAGATTTATATTTTTTATAGTTTCTGTACATCATTTCAAACAATAAACAAGAGTGTAAAATAATGAAGCAATGGTACTGAATATGAGACCACAGGTAAAAAAATAATTATGTGCATAGATACCCAGAATTAGTTAAGTGCTCTCAGGTAAGTAGAATTTTACTCTTAAAAAGCTAAGTTAAAAAAAAAACCTGGTTTTTTCCCCCTAAAAGCAGATGGTACAAGGAATAATTACTGTTTCAAAGTCCATCCCTCACAAAGTTTTTTCAAATGCAAAGCAAAAGTAAACCTAAACTACTCCAAATTTGAAAGTCTTGCTGGGAATTCAGTCTTGTGAACAAAATGTATAATCTTTTCAAGATTAGGATAACCTGATGGATGATATTGTGTGACATCTTTCAGCAACTCAATAGTTGCCCTATGAAGAATACATTATAATAATCTAAGTAGATTGAGCAGTAAACGGTTGCTGAGCCTGTGACAGTGAGTGTGATCTCATCATGAAATAGAAATGAAGTGATGTTTGTCAATGAGCACCTTTTCTCTCTTTCTCCACCTGGAATATATCCAAAATGGGTGAGTCTCAGCTTGCAGAATTCTCCATTAATGGCCATGGCTCCTAGGAATTCTGAAAATTTGCATTCACGTCACTGAGGGTGTCCAGGCTGGAGAAGGCTGCAGTAAATTTTTAGAAAGAGAAGCCAACGTTTCAATTTGACTCTTTATCTTGAAGGCATATTGTTGAAATAGATTTTAATGCCACTGCATTGTTCCATTTCCAAATCATTTTCAACACATTTATTCATGGCCAATCTACTTTAATAACCTTTTTCACGACAAACATTTTTGGGTTTTTTATTCATCTTCATCTTCTGGATATTAACCTGTTCAAATAACTTTCAGATCACATGGGTAGTATTAACATTTCTAAAACAGATACATTTATGCATCTTGGGTGAGAAATATATATTATACAAACTGTCAGAATAATCTTCAGTCAGCCTGGTTTTGTGGTTAGTTTTACTTACAGCCCCAAAACAATGCATAAAAATAATCTGAGAGACTGCTTTACAAACATATTCCACACATTTTAAAATAAAATTAATTATGTATCTTTTTAAAATAAAATGAACCATCTTTTTAAAAAAACAACAGATATGCCTATATAACTGCTGACAAATTATTTAGTAGAGTGTGGCAATGTCCATTGGGCAGTTTACATATGATAAAAAGAATAAAAGGTTAATAAAATCAATATTAAAAATGAAAAAGATGCCAAACAAAATGGAAAGCTCAATTCATTCATAAGAAAGTTTCAATATGTTCATGGATCAAAAAATTCAGATGAACATCAGTAGGAAAAGTTCACAACCTTGAGACAATATTACTGAAATCAATATTCTATTAACATTGAATTGAATTGAATTAAGTTGGTGCTTTTCTCAGATTTCTTTACAAACAATGTCTTAACAGTAGGAGTTTGAAAATGTCACCAAAATGATAACATTTAATATATACATGCTTTAAATATGTATTACTGTGGCTTTTTCTCACATAGAATTCTAGCTCCATCCTTTTAACTTACTGAGATTTTTATTTATTTTTATCAAATGCAAACAGATTGTAATTCTACAAAATTGGTTGCTTTATATACACATTTTATTACCAATTGGAACTCTGTAAAGCATTTTGTATTTTAAATTTGGACATGAAAAGCAGTGTACCCACTATTTATACAATTAGAGAATCCACTCATATCCTAGTACTAGAGAGAGAGAAAATTCCAGAATGTGCTAGATCTAAAAATAAATTCCTCTCACAGACATTTCATCTGATATTTACCCAGTTGATCAAACCACTTAATCTAGAAAATCCTAGGGATGCTATATCAAGTAAACAAATCTCTTATTGATAAACCGCATCACATATTTGGCATAGTTGTGTTCCACAATGACAGATGGCAGCTATTGGTCCTGGCTGAATTTTGCCAAAACCAAAGATCAAATTCAGCTGAAGCTGGAGTTGGGGTAAATTACAAATGCAGTGAAATGCTAGCATAAAATTCTACTTTGCGGAGCAAAACAGAAACATGCATATTTCCTCTGTTCCAGAAGCAATCTGTTACAGACACCCCACCACCCCACACACACATACACACACACATACAGAGTAAATCAGCCGAGACAAGTGCTTCTTAAACTTGGCATCATTAAGATGGGTGGAATTCAACTCCCAGAATTCCCTAGTCAGCTGGTCTAAGACCTCTGTAACAAGCATGGGGAACAGAAGCAATCTGTTACACATATACACACAAAGCATACTAATATTAGTAAATCAGTCTAGACAAGTGTTTCTTAAGCTTGGCATTATTAAGATGTGTGAACCTCAACTCCCAGAATTCCTCAGTCAGCTGGTATAAGACTTCTGTAACAAGCAAGAAGAAAAAGGCACTACGCAATATAGAAAAATAATTCCTTTGGACTAACTTTTTTCCCCCTTTTCTACCAGAAATTCATTATGCAGAAAAGGTTAAATGACCCTTAGTTTAAACACAATGCATTTTTAATAACTTTAAAATTCATTTAAAATACAAATTTCGACAGTAAACCAGGTTCTAAATAACATTTTCACCAGCCCAGACCAATAGATTAAAAAGAAAAATGATAAAATAAAACCTAAAAAAATAGATTGGGAATATTTGCTCAAATATGAGAACAATCTTTTTCACATACCGTAAACAAGATTTTCATGGGAAAACGCTCTCTTCTTAATGATTCTTGTGTCTTCTGAGAGGAAACCCAGAAAAATCTCTTCAACATTTTGCTAACATTTATCTATTCAAACATCAAGATATGGGATGTAAATGGTTAACACTTCTAACCCTGTCACTAGGATCTCAAACAATCAGATGATGGAACATAAGGAGAGGGATTGAAAGAGACAGACAAAAACAGCTAGTTAACCTTGAAAACTCTGGGAAAAACTAATCAGAGTCCAACTTAATTAACATTTGGATGGAAGCCCAGGGCTGGAGGTTAGAGCAGGATTCTGAACAACCTGAAGTAATGGATGGAAACTTATCAAGGAGAGATACAAGCCAAACTAGAAGGAGAAATTTCCTGACAGTGAGGACAAATAATCAATGGAATGGCTTGTCTTCAAAGTTGTCGGTGGTCCCTAACTGGGGTTTCTAAGAAGCAATCTGGAATGGTATAGAGATTCCTACTTCTGTATGACTTCCCAAGTCCTTTCCAACTCCGTTATTCTGCTGTTCTATTCTGTTACATAGGCAGTGCTATCTATTTCCAGATTTTTGACAAGAAAGTAAGATGAACATGTCCATTATGGTACTCTGCCTTCCTTGGTACTGTACTGCCATTGCTAGGTGGCAGCTGAAAAAAGGAAGCATGCAATTGGATAGGAAGCCAAAGGAACTGTTCCATTGAGAATAAAATAATAAAATCCATATGTAATCAAGCAGCAGGAAGGTTAGCAGCACACCACTTTCTCCCCCTTTTTTCTGTCCACTGTTCAAGCATAGCAATATTAAGAGAGAGTCACCTTTTCCTTTTTTTTTGCAATCTACTGTATAGAAACGACTTTATCATTTTTCTTTTATCATGCTGTTAACTTTAGAAACTGGACTTCTTCGCTGCCAGCACTTGGTAGAGAATTAATCTGAAATAATAACATAATGATCAGTGGGTTTTTTGCCCAATGATAAAGGAACACATCTTCATTTCTTAAATTCTGTGAGAGTCACATGAAGTTATTTCTTAGAGCCAAACTCTTCCCCTTGCCAAGATTGTGCATGAATTTATTTATCTAAGGGAACTCTACAGAAAATTGTATTTTCTATAGAAAGAAATGAAAACCTTGATCAGAGATAAATGAAAAGATACTTAAGTCCTTTGAAGCTTTTATTGCTATAAATTGCAAATTACATTCAAGGATTTCCTCTTTTGCTTAATCTGTGGTTGATACATACCAGATTGACTTCATGTAGGGATAATGATGCATTCCTGTTTGATCTGTGGATGAGCAACGTGGAGAAGTACTAGAAAAGAGCACTTTGTTTTACTGATTAGTAAATTTTCATAATGATTTGCATAAAAGAGGAAATCTTAAAGAGATTATTGGTCTAAACATGTATCAACCTTGTAGCTCATGCTGTAAGGAAAATATGTAAAAGCATCTCTTCAGTTTCTATGGGCTCAGAATGACCTTTAACTTTCTGTTATCTGTCATCTTGCTACTTCAGTTGAGTACCTATTTCAGCTTATTCTATTTTAGATTCAAAGGAATCAAATAACTAAATAAATAACTGCAGTCTATATGTGTATGCATGTATGTGTGTGTATATGGGATATATTTATACAGGAAACATCAGTACCATACAGTAGGTTAGATTAGAAAAGTGAAGGAAATATTCTGGAAACTAATCTCTGTTGGATTTACTTAGGACTTGAACAGTGAAAATAGTTAGGATGTGGACTAGTCTGAAAAACAAAAAATCATTTTGGTAAAAGGCTATGCCATAACAAATCACTTCTCTATTGCTGCCAAAGACTCTATATAATCTATGCATTTAGTTCAGATGAGAGAGTTTAACCATTTCAAGGACTACTGACATACGCATGTATTCCGATGACAAGTGTATGAATTATAGCCTAATCTAATAAGGGATACTTGGTACTCTCTGAGCGTGATTATTTTCTTGCAGATGTTTTATTACCCAAACTAGATAACATCATCAGTACTAGACTGACACTGATGATGTTACCTGGTTTGGGTAATGAAATGTCTGCATGAAAACAACTAACCTCAAAGAGCACCAAGGACTCCTCAGTTCGTCCCCAAGCTACAAATATTGTCCTTTGTTTGCATCATATCAATGATAAAACCAGATTTTGAAAAATATTCCATACCCTCTATTGGAAAAGGCCAAGTACTTCAGCAAAAGATGAATAAATGAACACATGGTGATTAAAAAATAAGCAACAAGCTTATAATAAATCATCATCCTACTACATGTATCCTTGCTTGTTTAGATTTAGTCTAACTTTTTACATTCAGATACCTTGCTCAGGTTTTGTTCTAATACTATAATTTTAAGCAAAATAAGTTAAATTAAAATGCAGTAACATTCTTTAAATATATTACATGAAATAGGGATTGAAAATATTTTATTTAATAATTTTATTTATTAATTTTTAGCCACTCATCTCTCCTATAAGGCAACTTATAAAAGAGACTATATTAAGAAGAGGAAAGTGTAATTTAATGATAATATGCTACCATCTCCAGTAAGATTGGGAAACTGATATTAAAAATGCTAAGCTGTATTAACCATTTGAGCTCTTTTTATGCATGGCAATTTTCTAAGCATTTAAATAACTATTCTGTTTGTTGTCCAGTTACTAAGGTTCAGAAACGTTGGTCTATTGTAAACTGACAATCCATTCTCAAGTATTATCTAATACTTATATATGGATAGAAACTTGGGTTTCATTGAGGAGTATTTTAAAGAACTGACTTAAAAAGTTCTATAGTAAAAAAAATAGAAAAAAATAAAATTACTACCGAATAAGTCTGTTAAAATATGAAGTCATAATGTTTGAATTCTGCATATTTATCTAAGGCCTTTAAATAATTTTTATAGGAAGTGATCCAAATGTTCTACAATAAACATATTCAAAACAACAAGTGGGGTGCAATTGCCCTGACTGGATAATAGGATGAAACGTGAAATATTAAAAAGATTTATTTAACCACCCAATGTGTGTGATTGCAAACAAAATCAAATACTTAACCAACATACCCATGATATATATGTGATGCAAATATATAAGATCAATACTTCATGTATCATTGTTATAAACCACAGAAACACTTAATTTTGGATCCATGTTTCAGGGTAATTTAAGCTGTTGCTAAGTAAAAGAAAATCATTCATACTGAATGGACTTCAGTGGCTCATAGTGATACTGAAACATTGTTTAGGGAAGGGGTGTCAAACTCACATTGTCAAAGCAGCATCACGTGATGTATCAGGACTTTTTTCCCCTTCACTAAACTAGGCATGGACATGGCCACCATGTGATGCATCCGGTCAATGGGCTGGGAGTTTGACAGCCCTGGGTTAGAGGGTTCCCCATATACCTGAATGCTTGTAAAATGATAAATAATATACACAAAATGGCACTGATTTTAGCAGAAGTCTGCTAAAGTAAGGCCTGTTAGGAAAAGGAAATTTTGTACAGATTTCCTAATTTCCTTCACCCTCCAAAAAACCAAGATTAAGAAAAAAATAGACTACTCTTATCTCTTCAGTATTAAACAGTCTATAGAAATTCCTCTCTTGTCACAACAGATGAGTAAATCCCTTCACTGTCATGTCACCATTTCTGAAAAGCAAATGGCTACACCATTGCAGTTTCTGTATCTTTTTGAATGTCAAAAAGCTCTTACCACTAAATAGAGTTTTTTAAAATGCTATTTTTTCATAGCCTCTACTTAGTCCCAGATGTCACACAATGAGGCCTTTATTGGATTGAAGTGACTATTTGACATGCAGAACTGAGCTGTGTCATCTAGACTCCCACCGGTAGAGAACACTTAGCAAGTGACGGATGGAAGATAATGCAGATTTTAATAAAAGGCCATGGGTTTTCTGAAGTTCTACTGTGTAATTACCTGAAGTAGCAGGTGAGATGGTGCATGTCAAATAAGAAAATTACATTCTCAAAGTGAAAAGCACGGCACTTTGAGGGGGGAAATGGGAAACGATAGCCCTTACAATGCAAGTTAGGTTTCATATCAGCATGGCTAGCTTTTTGACCTAGATGTTATCCAAAGAACTTCTTGGCATTGTGAATGCATGATATCCATGTATAATACACTATATGTCCAAGGAATGGGTTTGCACAATAATGAAACTTTTAAACAGGTATGGTGGTAATAAAACTGAAGAACATTCTGTGGATAGTTAAGGGATATGAATGCAAGAAGATCCAAAGAAATTTGTCTTGAGTAACTAACATTTAGTTCCTTCATAAAAATTGTTTCTTTTCTCTCTCTCTCTTTCTCAAGAATCTCTTTTGATTGACCATTTAAGCTTTTCTACCCTTGGGTCGTGGGCAAGGATTAGAGTCTGCTACGTGTTTTCTTCCCATTACCCAGTTCTCTCACTCTGCAACTTCCATTGTCTGTCCCCCATTCCAGATCCGAAAGCCCAGGAAAGAGTTTCCTTAAGCCATGAGCTGAAGTTCAACTGTGAGAAGCAGGGAAGATTGGAGAATGCCAAAAAAGTGATGCTAAACTAACACACCAGATTGTCATATACACTTTACACTTTACCTTTACTCCATCCACAATACTGTTCTCAAAAACTATCCTAATTTGAAAACTTTTTCAAGCATTAGTTGGAAAAATGCTGATGATTACAATAATATTCAAGATGTTTTAGAAAGTGGTCTATGAGGTAGTCTCTTCTCATCTATACCTTGGGTGTGGATGGTCTAGTCTAGTCTGGTCTAGTCTAGTCTAGTCTAGTCTGTTCCAATAAAATTACAAGCTGATAATTTTCATACAAGGATTGTTTACAAACCATAGTACATCGGCTTGTCTGCAAACAATATATTTCAATAGCTGTATTTATAACTAAAATTATTTCCATGGATTTTGCAACCAGCTGCTTGACAACCAGCTGTTTAACCAACAGGTTAAACTTTAAGTTGCCTGGATGAGTAAGCCACATACAGTAGGTTTATGTCCTTTACAATTAATATTAGATTAAAACTTTCTCTGGTTTTGATATGTGACATCTAAGAAGAAAACAATGCTCAAAAGATTATAATGTTTTTATTGGGGATTTTTCCTATTTTCTGAAAATGTGTCACTGTGTAAACCAAACCAAAATATAAAATAATTAAATATCAGAGAGGCCTTTTAGACCACTGTTCAATACAAATGCATTTATCGTACATGTAAACCAATGTTGGATTGTAATTTTTGTGTTGAGAATTATTCCTTGAATAAAAGATTCCCTGCTGACTTCAATATCAGGAACAAGCTTGTATGCATTGCCAGGATCTCCTGGTGAAACCATTAGAGATGCAAAGCAAATGACTTATTGATTAATGTTTTAGTGAACAACTGATGAGGCTTGAGGCAAATAATCATGATCATAAAGATCTTCCACATGAATACAATATTAACACGATATCATTAACAATATTAACGATGACAATTAGTCATCATAAGCTGGATATTCAATCTAATTAAGAAGAGAAGGGTTGGATCCCCAAAGCCATGTATAATGGAAAATATATGCCAATACTGTTGCATCAACGATTTCATAAGAAATAGAGAAAGACATCCTGTTTAAAGCTGGTAGCTTCAATAGAAGCTTTCGTTGTTTTGTAGAAAGCTTCGTTATAGCCATCACTTTTGTGTTGTTGACCCCAGATGACGACCTTTGTTTTTAATTGCAACCTTGTTGGGTCAAGCATCTTTTATTCAGCTTTGAGTTAAAAAAAAGCAAAACAAAACTCAATAACAAAAGATCATCATGAGCAAAATGATGCTTTGGCCAAAATGATGAAATGCCTTTACAACACAAATTCAGGGAGGCCCACATTAAAAAAACAAAACAGCAAAGCTTATAGTGTGATAGAATTCTAGTGTTATCATCATTGTCTCCCTTGGTTGGCACCTCTATTTAACCATTATTATAAGGTTAGTAAAAAAAGAAATTAACATTGTGAAAGACTTCAAGAAGACCATTAATAAATGCCTTTACTATTTATTCACAGGTAAGATGGGAAGAATATAGAGGATCATTTGACGAATATATTTTATCACACCTTGAAAATGTGTCACCTTTATTTGTATGTAAAATAAATATGACATAATTCTTAGTAAAGGCAAGCTTGCTGAAATCAGTGCAACTGAAGGGCAATTTTTTTTGTATACCTCTGGGTTTCTTTTTGACTGTAGGTCATACCCTTGAAAGAAATCAATATGAAGAGTTTTTTTTTAAAATCATCACCTTCCAAATTATACCAGAATGCAATTCCAAGAAGCACTGCTGTTTTTCACTAAGTGGAAAACAAATTTCTACTAGACATTGGTCAATACTTTCCTTGGCTCTAGCTAGCTGTATAACATAACATGGTAAATAATGAAAGTTTCCAAATGACAAGAAAGGAAAATTAACTGTTGCCTGAATTATTTAGCTGAAAAACCCATGCATTTTATGCAGGAAAAACCATGAAAGGTATTACATGTTTAACAGAGGATTCAATGATTCTATATACACATTTACATTCCACCATTAAAGCAAGAATGATCCAATGCAGACATCCGATTTAAGCATTCACCCCCTTTCTTTACGTTCACCATCTCATGATATATATGACCATAGGCATTTCCAGACTGTAGGAATATATGAAAGGTTTTGCCTATCAGAATTTTGGAAAGGATATATGGATATGGTTCCCATTTAGCAGAATCTGATTTACCCATAAAGTAATGCTCCTTTTGGAGTTATGAGACCACACACATACAGTAAAAATATAAAGGGGGTAAAGCGTACATGTCAAATTCTGAATCTTGTATTACAAACAAAAAACAAACAGAAAAAAATGTTTTTCCTGTGATAGGTAATATGCATACAAAAATAAGTATTAACCTGTATGCAGACACTTTCTGCTGAATTTTCAAACAATGGAGCCAAACAGAGCTTATGATTGATAAACTGACAGATGAAATTTATAGAATCATTCATCTCCTGGGGATTGTACAGGATGCTTAATTTGGGGAGGAAAGTCCTAGAATCCATTTGGTTGCAACATTTGACAACCTGTCTTGACATCTTGCCCATCAACTTGGAAAGGTCAGGCACAAATGAACTTTGTACAGAACACTTCCTTTATACATACACAGCAAATGCCATTTTCTGACAGATTCATAGCAGCAAAATATCATCATAGCTTGAAATTGTGACGACATTTACAAACTTAGAACTGATATAAAGGAAGTTGCTTTTTTTCCCCCTTTAAATTACTACAGTCAATGCCTACGTCCACAAAGTGCTTTATTCTTCCTACTCACAGTTGATTTTTGGAGCAGTGAGCCAGATTTACATTTGATGAGGATTAAATATAGATAATATGATTCTCAATGTATTCCATCAATATGTTTTTGTTTCAGTCACAGTAAGGCAGGGGTGTCAAACTCGTGTCATCACGATAGTGTCATATGACATATCGGGACTTTCCCCCCACTTTGCTAAACCGGACGTGGGCGTGGCCAGAGCGTGAAGCATCCAGCCTGCAGACCTTGAGTTTGAAAATTAATTTACATTTGAATTGAGTGTATAATTTAGTAACAACTTTTAGAATTCACTGAGAGCCAAGGTTTTGAGAGATTGTATCTGGGCTCCTGGGCATCAGACTGAACGTCATGGATATAGAGGATGGGTGCTTTTATTCATGATCTCATACTGACTCATAGGGTTGTGCAGACCTTTAAACTTCATGTTGTTTGAAATTCAAGCAAAGCAACCATTGGAATCAATTATCTAATTAAGGCAAGGCAGCCCTAACACTAGCAGAGTAACTTACCTTCATTAGGCAAAGTGTCTTATTGAGATGATTGGCAGTTGATACAGGCAAACCTTGAATGATTTACTGCCCAACATTCTTCTCAGGTTCCTTCCTTTAGCCATCTGGAATCAAGAAGAAGATACCAAACACTTAATACAGCATGGGTAGGTAATCATCGTTATTGCATATTGGAATAAAGTCATTTAAAGTATTAATTGACCTTTGTGAACTTCAGTGTGAAGTCCTTTCTTATATTGTCTTCAATTTAAATCCAGTGGTTTTTCCTTCACACCTTTTCTATCATTTAATGGACACCCAAGTTTGCATTTCTCAACATTAGAGCTTAGATGGCAATAATTGACATTCCTCTTTCAGGAAAAATCTATATCCTATTGTAGCTCCACACTGTCACTTTCAGGTGGGGACAGATGTGGTAATCATATGGTCAGTATCAGTGGTAGTATTCACTTACCTTCGCTACCGGTTCAGAGATGTAAGCGTGCACCACTTCTGTGCAAGGGCAGAACCTTCTGTGCATGCGCAGAGCATCCGTGATGATGTCTGGGTGGCTGGGCAGAGTCTCCCACTGCCACCACTACCGATTTGCCCAAACTGGGGTGAACCGGTAGAATTCCACCACTGGTCAGTGTTGTTGTGGCTGCCATTTCAAATCAGAATTTTGCCAAAGCAAATAAAAACATGTTTTTAAGAAAGAAAATTGTAAACCCACCGCTGATGCCACTGTGTTGCTGTTTTCCTAGATAAACATAAAATTTGTGACTGTTTTTAAAGCATATACTCGGGACCTAGCCATTACTTTCTCAATAAATGTAGAAGGAAAAATGAAGCTGCCATTAAACATCCACAAGCTGTTTTTCTTGCACTAATCATCCTTTCAGTTCTAAAAGAGAAATTAGAAAATGCAAAGACGTCTGCTCAGTACATTATTCTCCCAGCCCAGGTTATTTTATGCCATATTTTAACACCATGCTGTCTATAATCATTCTTGCATCTTTCCCCCCCCCTATCCGATGTTTCTGACGTTGTCATTTCATAATGAATTGATCTAAACCACTATCATACTGAATCTTACGAATTACGAACCCAGTCTTTGAGAAAGCACATTTATTTGGGAGACGAATTACTCTGTTTCCCTCGTCCATTATAATAGACAATGGCTCAACATGGAATGCCTAGTTCCATTAGAATCCAGAATGCAATTCCTTTAGTCTCTCGGTGTACAATTTCTCATGCAATGATTTCCTCACCTCCTGGAATAGATCTGCAATATGAAGCTAATGTCTTGGTGAGTGCAATTCTTTCATCCTCGGCTAATAATTACTTCCTCTCCTGCCAAAGAAGTGATCTTCCTCAGATGATCCTGCTGAATGCTAATTAGGCCCCGCTATCCAGATTTCAAATGTTAAGGCAGCCTGCAACAATCTATTTCTTGTATCTGCAGTTATTCCTTTATTAATATGTTCATTTTATCAATACTTGCAATCAATATTAATCATGTTCTTGTGAAAGACAATTGAACAACTGATTCAGGCCATACGAAGCATGTTGACTGCTAATAATCCTAAAAAGCCTATTCTTCTATTTGATCATTCATATCTTACTGCATGGGGGGCTGGGATTTATTTTTGTGCTCATTTTAAGGATGTAACTAGAATTAAAACTGTACATTAATTAAACTACATAAGAAATTCTTAATGTTCATGCAGTTTACCAGTCATCAAAATTTTTATCTCATTTTAGATGTTTATTAAACATATATATTTTGTCTTTTCTATAAGGACAGAGATTGGTGTACCAGTGCTACAGCATATTATCCAATTGCTTCTTCACAGTAAGTCTTTGAAATAAGCTGGGCTGAGAAAATTATCAAATGATTTTTCTGGGGGGGGGGAAATCCCAAGACAAATCTTTATCAAGAAACCAGTTTAGGAGTGCAAAAAGCAAGGGTGTGTGTGTACATTACAACACTACATAAAATATAGTGAGCTTTTACTCTAAGATGAATAATAGTACGTAATATTTCCATAATCAAAAACAGTTCTAATCATCAAATCCCAAAATTAAAGTTTGATTTCTTTCAATGTCAAGCAAAAAAATATATATCCAAAAGTGGTTTTCAGACAGAAACAAAACTAGATAAAGTATTTTCTTTAATCATAATAATCAACGTTGTAATCGCTGCCAACTCCATTAATTTCACCATCCATTCTTCCATTGAGGGAATCTGTGAAATCCTCTCATCTCTGTGCATACAAAAGTCTTGCTGTTGTTATCATTATCATTAATGATATATTTAATTCCAAGAAGTTTCTGAATGAAATTACATATCTGATCCCAATATTTCTTAGCTTTCTTGCATGTCATCAAAGATGATGAAAAGTATCTTCAGATTGATTGCATTTCCAACATAGATTTGACACACCCTTATACATCTCTGACAATTTATTAAATACCAATCATACATCATCATATAAAAAATATCTTTCCCAGATGAGGATAAAGGAAAACAGTCCAGGTTAAAATGAGGCTTGAATCATCCTCACTTGGGAATGAGCCCAGTTTCATGGTCCTTGGAAACATCAGCAGAGTGGGTGGGTATCCAGATGTTAGGGGCATCACATCTCAGACAGCAGGCACTGTCACAAAAAAGGTGCACTTCTGGGCTCCTGAGAAATGGCATTGTTTAATCAAAGCAACCTGGAGCACACCAACCCTGCCAGATCAGATCAGCCAGGTAGATACCATAGACGATAGGTGGTCCCTCAATCAGACCTGATACCTGTAGCGCTTCATAGGCACCTTGAATCACACCCAGCTTGCAAAGAGGAAGTATCATGTGGGCATACCAAGTCATGTAATGCCAGTCATGTCCCATGACTGGAGTTCATCACAGAAGAATATCCCAGCTGGGTTTATCTGCAAATGGATTAGACCCTTTTCCAGATTTCAAAATGTAGGATCCTAAATAACCAATATTTGAAATTCCCTGAAGCTTGAAGCACAAATATTCATGCACTGTGAATCTGTGGAAGCTCTTTTAGAATACAGAGCTGGATACAATTCTTCATTTCAAAGTGTATGTTCTGTTTGCATGCTTGAGGAACTAAATTAAATCCTCTACAATAGGCGTGTCAAACTCAAAGCCCTCAGGGAGCTCCATTTTCACTGGCAGAGGGCTGCAGGAGATCGTCACGGCCAAAAACGGATCCTGGACGAACCATGTGCAGCCTCCCTGAGTTCTGTTTTCACTGGCAGAGGGCTGCAGGAGGCCATTGTGGCTGAAATTGGAGCCTGGGCAGGTCCCCCTGGCTTCATTTTCACTGGGAGAGGACTGCAGGAGGCGATTGCAGCCAAAAACAGAGTCTCAATGAATGACGTCAAGCTGGCATACTCACCCCGACCATGTCTGTCCACCTCCCAAGGTCAAGTACAGCCCTAATACTGCCCTCAATGAAATTGAGTTTGACACCCCTGTTCTACAAGGTCAGTAGCTCTTTTTTGGGAGGCAAGCTTCTACTTACTATTTCTGCCTTGGAGGAGAGGTTTATAAAGCTTCTATTCCTTTTTGAATCATATTTTTTAATGTATCATTACCCTTAAGGTACACATAGTGTACATTATTTCACTAACATATGTACCACTGTACATACCTTTCTTGAATAAGTGTATTATATTTTTGTATTATATAATTCCTAAAGTACAAAATTTTTGTATTATATAATTCCTAAAGTACAAAATGTGAGTTTGTCTTCCAGTTTGTCTTCTAGTTTGTGTAATTCTTCCATGGGAAGTATACATCATATAAATTAATTTAAAATGATAGGTCCTAGGAACGTTTGTCTCCAAAACTGTATATTAGCTAAAAAATTCTTTATTGAAATTGTCCTTCAATTTTTTTCCTTTTCAAGAAACAGCTGTCCATTTTTCTGTTCCATTCTAAGAATGCTTTAGAATTTATTCTGGTGCTATTTTACTTTACCATTGAAAGAAAACCAAACTTGCTGTGCTGTTGATTTTGTCAATTACACAACTTTCTATTGCTCTGCAAGTTTCTTGAGTGTCTACACTTCCCAATCTTTCTTAGAAGTCCCAAGGGGAGGGAGTTTTCCCTGGACTTTAATTGAAATACAGAGTGCTTGGGCAGCAATAAAGGGCAAATTTGCAGCCTACCCTGAGAATTCCACTGACACTTTCTTCTAAAAAAAGAAAAGCAAGCATCTTCTTTTATATAAACTTGAATCAGATTTGTTGAATGGGTTCAGCATAACATTCTGACGTAGACGTTATACACAATTTTAATTATTTAATTTAAAACATTTAAAATAAAATGTAATATTTTATTTAATCAAGCAGTGTACAGTTACTGTTAGTTCTCCTACATTTAATGACAAGTTACTTTTAAAAATTCTACTTTGGTACCAGATTGTGTGTCAGAAGCAAGGAGAACATATTGTAGTTATTGATCAATAATAGGCAAATCTCTTATGAAGGAATATTATTTATTAAGCTTGCTATTCACTATCAATGTGAGTTAGATATTGATGAGGTAATGGAAAGCTAATCTGTAGATGTTTGGAGGATTTTAAAGTTTAGGAAGGAGAATTAACATAAGTGGAGGAACAAGTAATAATCCATTTGCTAGGGAAAAGAAAATGTATGTTACTGATGAAGAAGGAAAATTGAAATGAGTGAAAGGCAGAATGAAAGAGCACCAAATAAAAGCTCAATGTTATAATATAACTAAAAATCCTCGTAGCATTCCTTTAACTTTCCATGATACCCAGAGTTGTGTGGATCAAAATATGAATTGTTTTATCGCACACATTAAACAAATCTCTATTTAAAAATAAAATAAAATGGCTATATAAGCTTTCATGGAAATTTTCATTTAAAAAGTCTTAATCATTCAGTGTCTTCTAATGTGCAGGTTCTTTGCTCTAACCTTCCCTTAATTTAATTGACTTAATGTATGGATTACATTAAATTAAGGATTAAAAAAATAATTTAATTTGAGGGGTAAATTTCTATTATGTGAGCATTTAAACTGCAAATTTCACCTATGTAAGCTCTTTTTAAAAAAAATTGCTGCCACTGTTAATAAGCAATTTTCAATAGTACGTCTTTTTAGTTTGTCATGTTTTAGATATGAAAGGGAAATGTGGCTTAATGATAATGCTTAAATTATTGAAAAGGTCACTAGAATTCAATGCCCTGGTCACTTGGAAGACAATGGAACATTTCACATGCTAGTTATTAATGCTATCCCAATGATCCACTCTACAGTGCCTCTTCACATAAGCCCAAAACAATACTGTTACAAAATTTGCTCTCCAGGTTAAAAAAAAATGAATAGTTTGATCAAATGAATTAATTTAATTTCATATACTCCACCTGGAATTCGTTTAGCATACATGGTATTCATCAGCTGGCAGTACCACAGAGTGATGCAATTGTTTGGAATTTCTTTACTGTTATTCTAATTTTCAGATAGTCTTGTTCTTTTATACTTTAGGCATCTTCATTCTCAAAAGGAAATCACTACTTACTAGACTTTAATTTACTTATTCAAAGAACTAATATGTGTGCCTACATTAGATAAAACTAATCAAATCTATTATGGGTTTTAATATATCCTCTTAATTGCACACACTGATAAAAAAAATACAACCCATGCTCCTTTAGTGTCATTTAATGAAATTAAACAAATCAATCAGAAGATTTCTTTTTCGGCTTCATAATAGCATTGCAGAATATAAGACTTTTATTCTAAACCACAAAAGGGGAAAACAGGAAGTTTATCATTGTTAGAATTGCAAATATAGATATACGCAGTATAGTCTTATCATACAATATTTCACAAAACATCTCCTTGGGCAGAGGATGGAAATGAAACCATTTTCTTGTGATTATGAGATTAGCTACTGAGAATGTTTACAATATTGACAATATCTTACTTCATAAATCTATATTATCTAGTCCTTCTGGAAAATCATTACACAGAGCTATTTAGAAGTTAGAAGGGAACTAATGATAGAGGGAAAGTTGAAACTGTAGCATCTTAATTCAATAGGGAAAATGAACATGCATTATTCCATCTGATGCCCCCATTAAATGAAATATTATGTTGCAATCATTTTGATAAACACAATTTTCAATAAGCTCCTTTCCAGCATATATTATTTTAGTATTGAAGTTTAGAACTAAACACTTAGAGATTTGACATGGTATTGAACAAGCTTTAGATAACACAATCTCAGCTTATAAAGTTTATAAAAACCAGTATATGTATTATAAGAGAAAAGTTTAAGCTGCTGACAAGGCACATTTTCCATCAACAGAATAGATTAATAAAAAAATCTACCATCAGTGCAGAGAATGCTGGGAACATCACCAATAAGTTAATCAGGATGTCTTATTTCTTTTTAATTCTATAGTTCCAGCTGGCACAAGGTGTGATTGGAGAATCGTTTAATTGTTCATAGACATCTGTCTTTAGATTCACGTCAAATATATGATCTTGGGTATAAAATAGTTTCTATAATTTTTTGACATTTTTATATCTTTCCCAATTAAGGTATTATTGGAAAGTCAGGAAATGTGGCTTCCCCACCACTTTTTATTTTATTTTAAAGAAACCAATCTTATAGACACATTTAAAATAGAAGGGAATAATATTCTGGCAATATATCAATAGGCACAGCTGGAAAGCAGATGTTCAATTGAGTGCTTTCAGTGTTTAGGGAAAACTATTAAAACTGTAACTACCTCAAATGAGAAATGTTGATAATTTATTGTACTTTTTCTTTCTTCATTTCTGTCCAGTTCTTTGTCTCTTTTTAAAGTTGAATTCTCCAATATACGGTACTTTATTGTTTAAATTGATTATGTTGGAAATGTTACTGCTATAGACTAAGGTTTTTTTTAGCAGAGTAATGCCAATGGCCACTATCAGTCACAATTAGCCAATGACACTTGAATTGTTTACTATACAGTTAAATGGGCTAATGAATGTGTATCAACCAATAAAATGTAGCATTTAGTACTGGACATAGGTATTTGATTTTGGCTTTATACATTTCTCGTGGGACACTTTTAAAGAGACCCTAGTGATTACAGGAGACATATAAAATTAAGGTTTATAAGGTATTTGCAATTGTGCAGTTTATGCCTCTTAGAAGCTGTGTGGCCCATGCACTCATTTCAATTTTCAGGATGTATGCAAAAGTGGGACAGGCAACTTCTGTCTGGGTGTGTTTTTCATTTGCCTTATGAATAGTGACAAAAAAGTAATTGGTTTCCTTGCCAATTCCCCGATTTGGTTTGGAAACAGTACTAGTGGTTTGGATGGGAGACAACTGGATAAAATTTATAGTGAAATGTGGAAGCAAATGTGAAGTTAAACTTATCTCCTCTAAACTAGAGAAAAATGAAGAAAGATGAAGTTTGAAATTAAAGCTACCGTATTTTTCTGAGTATAAGACGCACCTTTTCTCCCCCTAATTGGGGCTGATAATTTGGGTGCGTCTTA
>JANHFT010002195.1:112786-125834 GCA_032467955.1 Pseudoxenodon macrops | reverse complement strand
ACATGAAACTCAGTCAACTGAACAATCACAAATACATTGACTGGTGCTAATGGTTGTTATGGGCTGCTGCCAGCGTCTTAGGTATCAACCAAGTACCTTCTTAAAATATATGATGTAAAATAATATATTTATTCAAAATAAAATTATTATTATTATTGTTGTTGTTGTTTTTATCTTATCTTATCTTATCTTATCTTATCTTATCTTATCTTATCTTATCTTATCTTATCTTATCTTATTTTATTTTATTTTATTTTATTTTATTTTATTTTGTCAGGTGTATATTAGAAAACAAATACAAGTATAAACAAGATTATAGATACATGAGATGGATTCAGATAAAAAGGAGCAATAGGACAGGGACGGTAGGCATGCTGATGTGCTTATGCACGCCCCTTAAAGACCTCTTAGGAATGGGGTGATGTCTACAGTAGATATAGTAGATAGATACAGTAGTAGAGTTTTCCTGAAATACTGCATTTGAACAACTCTGCCACCACGGTTCCTCATATTTGTAGTCTGATCTTCTGCTGTTTGAAAAGTCCCTCGTCCTTTTTTCTCTTGATCATTTATGAAGTTAGAACTACAGTATTTTTCTTAGATGCAGTTCCAGGAAGTGATACAAAGATTGTGCTTGAATTATTTGTTTGTTTATTGACAAAACTTAAATGGCCATCTAATATAATAATTCTAAGCAGCTCACAATATCCATTAAAACAAAAGTACAGGTTATATAATGTTGCAATTTTGTCTCTCCATCTATCTATCCATCCACAAATACATTCATACCTGTTTATACTACACTGTGGTATTTATTATTGCTTGTTTACATTATAAATCGGTATAAATCCATACTAAATAAAAATATAACTGATGCCACCATGATATTGGTGGAGATTAGTTAATGGCAAATTTGGTTTCCTTTAAATGGCCTCTTAGAGTCTTGATACCAGGCCCAGAAGTTTGAAAATGAAGTGAGCAACCTCAAACTCACATAGGTAGTATTCAAACCCAACATATGATTTAATGTGTAATTGTATGTTAATTCAGGCAACATGGTGCTCTTCGGTCATTTTGGACTGGGTCTCTTATGAAGTGCAGCCAGCATGGAAAATGATTAATACATATAAATATATAATGCATATATAAAGAACAGGGCTGGGAAACTCTTGAAAATATCACTTTTCTTCAATAAGCATTGGAGCAAAATATCACTTTCAAATGTCTCATTTATTTATTTGTCAAGCATATATAAGATAACAGATGAAAGTATAAACATGCTTATGAATACATGAAATGGATATGAGAACAAAGGGACATTAGGACAAGGACAGTAGGCATGTTGGTGCACTTATGCACGTCCCTTACAGACCTCTTAGGAATGGGGTGAGGTCAACAGTAGACAGTCTAAGGTTAAAGTTTTGGGGGTTTGGGGAAGAAACCACAGAGTCATGTAGTGCATTCCAGGCATTGACCACTCTGTTGCTGAAGTCCTATTTTCTGCGATCGATTTTGGAGTGGTTTACCCTTAAATTTGTATCTATTGTTTGCTTACTAGATAAGTTTGTATCTATTGTTTGTATCTATTGTCTTCATTAAGCATCTTGGAGTTCCACTCCTAAATGGAGAATTGCTGTATGCTTTGTTCATTAACACATACGCAAAAGTCTCTTTTGTTGAATATCCAATAAAGGAAACTCAACCATGCCACAGTGCTTCAAGGAAATGGAAAATCTCACCTTTTCAGAGTCTTTCAAGCCAACAGTTAATACGTCTTGACAAGGCAAAGCACTGAAGCAATTGACCGTGATCTGTACAGGCCTAATAAAGACAAGTCATTTCAGATCAAAGCAAAAATCTGAACTAATAATTTACTTATTCATTCGTGAAACAGGTTATGCATCCATTTATGACGCCTTGTTCTATAGAGCCATAATACCCAAAACATTAAATAATACACAAACTCCTCAATATAACATATAAAAGCATCTAGACAACAACAAAAAAGAAAATGTCAGTGAAAAGGAATGCTGCCTCACATTAAGAACTCTTGACACTTGAGACTTACATGTGTGACTCTTTCTTATGAATGGTTTGGCTTTCTTCAGGCTATAAAACACAGACCATGTTTTAAAAAAATGCAAAATTCACCTACATGACAGCCAAGTAATCATTTTGTGCTACCATGAATAAACACAGCTAACACTGGAAAGCTTCCCAAATGTCATTCACCTATCCTACTACTTCAAACATGGACGCTCTCCTCAGGAAGTCCAAAATCCTTCTTGGTGTTCTCAAGCCACACCATTTTCATGTCTCCGAGCTTCTGCGTGACAATGATCAAAGGTCAAATGCAAATAAAAAAATGGATCAGCATGACAACATAAAAACCTCTTAAGAGGCACTGAGCGTAATATTCCCTCTAAATGTTAATGAAATGGTTGTAATTACTCAAGTTACCAACACAACTCAGTAGCCAGAGTTCACAGCTGTAGCCCATTACTTGCAAAATGACTGGCACAAGAGCAGTATCAGTAGAAGGACAGAGTTGTCCAAAGATATTTCTGGAATACACATTGCCTTGAACCAAGAGGCAATGGATATTAAAAGGAAGGAGTTAATTTATGAGTGGTCCCTCCTCTAGAGGAGCTGTTTTTATCTCTATAACTATCTAATAAAATTATTTCTCCCTTCCCAAAGAGCTGACTAGAAGAAAAAACATAGACGAATGTTCAATGCATACCTGTCCCACTATAGAGGCAATCCTACCTGCCCTTGTTTGCCTGTATAAATCGACTGAACTCCATTCCTTTGGATTCAGTGGGTTAGCACTAAGTATAAATGCATACACACACCTCCCAACTTTTAACTTTTCCACTGTCAAAAGTGACGACATCATGGCGTAAACCTATATGGGGAGTGGGATTTATTTTGTTGAGTAGCATTCACCAGAAATAAGCCAGTTTTTCAGATCTAAGTTAGGGAACGTGGGGGGGGGGGATGGACCTGAAAGCACTATGCGGGTAGCGGAAAAAATGATGTCTATGTTAAAGAGATGCATTGGCACCTTGATTCTTTGATCTGCAAGCAGTGACGGGTTTACAAGATTTTTTCCCCCACCCCTCCAGTTAAACAGAAATCTCTCCCAGAATAAAACCCTCTAATTTGAACTAGCGCTTCTTCAAGTACATAGGTATCCTGCTGTCAATTGCATTTTGCCCCAGACGGACTATGGGAGGAGTTAAAACCGGCATATCAGAATGATGCACTTGAACATCGGCGTGCACTTCTCAAATCATTTTTCGACGCCGGTTACTGTGACTGTGTGTGTCAGCAGAGCAGCACCGGGGCTGAATGTGGACTTGGCAAATCCATTTATTCCATTTTCCGTTGAAGGTAACTCAAGTCAAAGCAGGACCTTTATTTTTCGTGGAGGGTTGCTATTCTTCTGATTCATTCAAATGCAGGAATAAGCCGTCTCAAGCCGCCATGCTCTGTTGCACTAGAGATGTCAGGAGAAGTAAGGAAGTCTTAAGGAAACTGGATTCCTGGGCTGTGAAGAAGAGCAGAAATAACCACAGGACTTCATTAAAAATGATTTCTTTTGGCTTTAAGCAAATCTCCTTCAAGGAACTGGTGCATCATTTCCTGTAAGATTTAGATCGTCCCTAATATATGTATTTCTGTTACTAGCCCATAGGGCAAATGTGTAGGTTCATCCTGTTGTTTGCTTTGTTTGTTACTTGAACGCTCAAAAGTGTCGGAGAACTTCTGTCCTTTTATTGCTTGATGCTGTAAATTGTTTAGTCATCACAGATTATTATCTTGTCATGAATGGTACTTTTGTAAAATACTTTGGAAAGCAGCAGATACTTTTCTTTTCCTAAATCTTTAAGAATTGCTCTTCATGTTATCAATTTATGTTATCATAGTGTCTATGTCTCTTTTGTTAGAATTAAGTGAACATAAGCCTACTGAAATAAATTTGCTCATTCAGAAGACCAAAAGGTTCCCAAAAGGGCCAGGAAGCAATTGTTTCTAATGAAGTCTGTGATAGTTTTGATCCACTTTTTATCTCTCAGATCATGTCTTGATGGCATTGAAGTTGTCTAATAAAGCCAAATATAAGAAAAGTTGTTTGTACAATTAAGATAACCAAACAAAGTTTCACATGGTTGTGGTTCAGATTTCTGATTCAGTGGTGAAATTATTATTGCTGTTTTTAAACTATTCTATTGTTCAGTTGCTTTTATCATTTTAACTGTGTAAGCAGCCCAGAGTTAAATAGTTTAGGTGCTATAGCTATATAAATTGGAATAAATAAATAAAAAATCAAGAATTGACTACCAAAATTTTCCCATACAAATTCAGTAACCACCCCTTCAGCCCATCCCCTTTGCATGCACACTTGAATATATATAACTAGGATTTTGATTATTATGACCCAGGTTGCTTCTTTGTTATATTAGTTCCCAAGATGTTTACAGTAATTAGTGGAGGAGAAAGGAGAAGGGAGGAGAGGAGAGGAGAGGAAAGGAAAGGAATCACAAGCCTCCTTGCTTTCAGGAAATAAATTAAAGTTGTATTGTTCCAATAGGTTTTAGTGTAATTTAGGTGACCATCATATATGGATATTATTATTTTCCTATATTACATTTTAAAACATTTCATGTTGTTCAGAGTCCCTATGGTTTGGCACAACCCTTATAAATATTGCTCAATAAATGTCAGATCAGATGTCAGAGCAAGTTGTGATACTGATAGCCATTACATGGGGTGCAATTTCATTCATTCATTCACTAATATATTTTCTCAAATCTTAGTATCTTAACAACCATATAAAAATAATTTGTCCTAATATGAATGAATAGCAAAAAGCCATCCGATTAGGTTTATTGGAGCTGATTGTAGATTTAAACATTTTCCCCCTATATTATATGATATAATAATTCAATATTCTAAGGCATTTTTGTCCTTCAAGGACCATTATTCTTTCTTTAGCACAGAGCTATGCTATTACAGCATCTCCACACCCATCCATGAACCCAAGCATTCATTCCATTCTCTACACTTTTTTGTTTTCTACTTTTCCCCCCTATATGCATATTTCCAACAAAATCATTAACTGCCTCCCATCCTTTTACCTTTCTGCAATATTTATGGCACCGTGGATAGAATTGCAGGCTAACTCCGCATCCCCTTGCCAGGAGTTCTGACAGGGCTGAAGGTTGACTCAGCCTTCCATCCTCTCAAGGTTGGTAAAATGAAGAACCATATTGTTAGGGGCAATATGCTGATTCTATAAACTGCTTAGAGAATATTGTAAAGCACTATAAAGTAGGATATATAAGTCTAAGTGCTGTTGCTATTGCTATTGCTATTATCTCATGTAATCTCCCTAAATTCATAAGTAGCCTACCCAGAAACCATCACAATCTATTTTCCATTTGCCCCAGTCATTCCATTTTATGCTGTGGTTCCCTGGTGGTCAAATGTTTAGTATAAGTAGCATTTCTCCTTTAAGAATACTTTCCACTTACTTATATAAGTGTCACTCAATGTCCACTAGTCCAAATCCCATGTCACTTTAAGAACAGAGCCAACATCCTCACTATGTTGGAGAAAGAGCTCATGTTAATGCTAATGGCCTCCAGTAGAGAGCCATTTTAGTAGAGAGCAAAATCTTATAATCTCTATATTTCTGACATTCCTGTTTTTCTTTCTTTTCCAAGGGAAATACTGCTGCAGCTTCCAGCAGCATTAGCCATTATTTTCCACTCTCTGCAAAAACAATTTATTTTTAAAATGCTATAATTATATTACAGCTGTTTTTATGGCAGCATCTGTAAGTAAATGAGAGGATGTTTCTGTGGATGAATGAACAGGCTCTTTAGTTTTATTTAATCGGGACTAGTCCTCTGGGATAATCAAATTTAATTTTATCTTTCCCTTCACCGTGAATTCATATTCTACATCTTTAGGTCAAAAAATACAAGGTTCTGTCACTGGAAACATTGTAATCGTTCTTCTAGCATTGCAGATAAATTTCTATATGCTTAAATGGCTCCCTGGTGTAAAAAGACATGATTATGCAGATTCTGTATGTCTAGCTCTGAATACCGATGTGCATCTCTTGGGGACATAATGATGTGTGAATGTGACTCACTTGCACATTTTGGTACATGTATTACTTTAGAATTCACTGTTTTTAGATGGGGGGGAACCTGTCAGTCAAAATAGGTAAATCTAAAACATTGCCCAGAAGCTCAATTTGCATAATATATCACTGTCATATACATTATCTTGCAATTTTTAAAAGCATTAGAATTGGCAGGTTGAATCTATTATGCTTAAACAAATGTTCGTGTTTTCTCACAATTTTTTACCGTACCTTCTTCAGAATGCTAAGTAAAATAGTTATTCTGTTGACTATGATTTTCATAGGGATTGATGACTCCGTTTATTCAGTTTCTCATTTTTCAATTCTAAATTTGTTAAAGACTGTTACGTATCAGCGCTCTGAAAATGTGGCAAAGGGCATGTTCATTTCACTTTTTGCTTGTACAAAAGTATGCCTTCTTATACACTTTTCTTAATCTTTGTTTTATTTCCAAATGATTTTCTCTAAGATAATATATATATGTGTACATATTTATTCAATATGTATTTTTTGTGCATTATGAAGTACAAATGACAGCTTACATTTCTTAAATATGTGGATTTCTGTGCATTTTGGATCATGTATAGGCTCAGACACTGGGGTAAATTTGATAAACCTATATAAAATGTGTATTTAAAAAAATCCTTCAGCCTTCTTTAGAAATTAATGAATTTGCAAAAAACCTTCTTTAGAAATGAATGAATTTATATGACTTTAGGAAAGCTTTCTATAACCTTGTTGATTTACTGACAGTTATTCAATAAATTACTTTAAAATAAAATGAGTAAAATCAATCCAGTCTAGAAAGTACAAAAAAATTAAATAATTTACTGCACTGGTGCTACAGTATATTTAATATTGCCCTTCCATCTTTTCTTCTAAAAATCAGTAACATCATATCTACAAAGACATTTGATTGAATCACGTTTGTTGTCATCCTTCAAAGGGTAGAAAATGGGAGGGGTCTGTCAAGTTAGATTTAGAAACTAGTAACAGTAAACATAAACTGAAGATCAGATCTTACCAACTGTCTTTAGGAGAAATAGGTGGGGTAATTTTGTGTGTGTGTGTGTGTGTTTCCATGCCCTGCTCTTTATATTCAATGAGGACAGTTCTCATTCTTCTGCTTCACCCTTGTCCTATTATTTCCATCTGTAGGTAAATAACAGTGGTGGGTTTCAATTTTTTTTACTACCAGTTCTGTGGGCATGGCTTGCTGGGTATGGCATGGCTTGGTGAGTGTGGCAGGGAAAGGATACTGTAAAATCTACATTCCCTCCCCAAACTTCAGGAGATGAACATCAAGGAATTCACCCCTCCTTGATGTAACTCAAGGAGGACTCAAGCGTCTTCCGTCAACGGACACCTACGTTTGGTATTTTCAATTTACATTCGGAGACCGCTTTACCTGTTAGAAAGATACCACTTGGTGGGCAGGTTTATGACATTTGCCTAGTACGCATCTTCTGGGTGAGGGAACCTCAAAAGGCCACAGGTGTTCTGATTTTTCTGAAATGGTATAGGGTCTCTTACTTGAGCAGTGGGTTGGATTAGAAGACCTCCATGGTCCCTTCCGACTCTGTTCTTCTGTAACTCTTGAACTTCTTGGTGTCCTGCACGAACTGATTTTAAACTCTAGAACAGGGGTCTTCAAATTTGGCAGCTTCAAGACTTCTGGGCTTCAACTCCCCAGACATGTTGGCTGGGGAATTCTGGGACCTGAAGCTCTCAAGTTGAAGTCCACAAGTCTTAAAGTTGTCAAGTTTGGAGGCCCCTGTTCTAGAGTTTAAAATCAGTTCGTGCAGGACGCCAAGAAGTCCCAAGATTTACAGAATAACAGAGTCGGAAGGGACCATGGAGGTCTTCTAATCCAATCCCCTGCTCAAGTAGGAGACCCTATACCATTTCAGACAAATGGCTGTCCAATCTCTTCTTAAAAACCTCCAGTGCTGGAGCAAACCACAACTTCTGGAGGCAAGTTGTTCCACGGATTAATTGTTCTCACTGTTAGGAAACTTCTCCTTAGTTCTAGGTTGGATCTAGGTTGATGCTTGATCGGTGGAGAGTTTTAGGTTGATGCTTGATAGTTCAGTTGACAGTTTTAGGTTGATTCGATGCTTGATAGTTTGATAGCTTTAGGTTGATTCTTGATAGTTTGGTTGAGTGTTTTAGGTTGATTCTTGATTGGTTGAGAGTTTTAGGTTGATTCTTGATTGGTTGAGTGTTTTAAGTTGATTCTTGATTGGTTGAGTGTTTTAGGTTGATTCTTGTTTGGTTGAGAGTTTTAGGATGGTTCTAGATAGTTTGGTTGACAATTTTAGTTGATGCTTGATAGTTGGATAGTTTTAGGCTGATTCCTGATAGTTCGGCTGACAGCTTTAGGTTGATATTTGATGTTTGAGTGAATAGATTGATTCTTGATCATTTGGTTGAAAGTTTTAGGTTGATACTTGGTAGTTTGGTTGATAGCGTTAGGCTGATATCTGATAGGTTAGGTTCCTATGGAGCTGATTTCTACCTAGGGGGACCGACGGCGTAGGACTAATCTTAAGACTGATGTTCAACGTACCTAAGACAGATTCTCCTTGAAGTTTCTCAGCAGGAAAGCAATCCAACTGTTGGAGGTCGTGAACTCTCTTTTTCTAGGTGTGGCAGAGCACATGTTGGCCAGCCGTCACTCAGGGAGGCTTTCATAAGGCTTCTTATACGGAACAGATGTTTGGACCCAGCAGCCCAACTGGCCCCTTCCCACTCTATGATTCACCATAGGCCCCAGTGGAGATGTTCTCACAGCCAGAGGTTTGCATCTGTATTCCTTGCGTTCCTGCTAACTTGCTCATGATTCACGAACAGGAACAGCCACATATGTCATCACGGGGTGACGTGTCAAAAGAACAAAAGGTGAATGGTAAAGGCATATTATTGTTGGAGGACCAGAAATTAAAAGAAAGTGACGTTGGTGGACAATTCAATAAGGATTATATCGAAACAGAACTGTGAGTGTTACAGGATCGGAATTGACTAGCATTCTTTTTTTCTCTGTTTCGCAGCTATGATGATTGTCGGCTGAGCAGGTACAAAAACAGCCGGGGAAATGACTGTGAAGCCTGGGAAACGGGCCCCTTGGCAGTCAACAGGAGGGCTGGTTTACCACCAGTCTGTCAGGAGCTGAGGAGTTGGCAGCACAAGGAAACAACAGCCAACAACTTAACAGTCGGCCATCAACACCCCGATCATCCAGGAAGAAACCACACCCAACAAGGCACCACATAAATACTATGAATAGAATAGCCCAAAGCACACATTCTTGTAGAGAAATGTTCCCTGAGGATGGGCTCCAGCATGAATCTGAAAGCTCGGAACACTGGTCCCTGTGATCGACCCAGATTTGATCCTGCAAACATTATCCTGGGACACCTGTACTTGCCTTCATTTGTGAGATCTAACCAGAGGTGGGTTCCTACCGGTTCTAACTGGTTCTTTAGAACCGGCAGTAACTCGCCGCTGACATCACTGGACCGGTTCCTTTGGTGTCTCCGCGGGCGGCGCCATTTTGGATTTTGCTTCTGCACGTGCGCAAAAGCTATTTTTTGATTGGTGCACGCACGAGACGCGAACCGGCAGCAAAACAATCCACACACCTGGATCTAACCTTGGATAATCAACTACCGCTACTACTACAGTAACGGAGAAAGTGTGTGCCAAGCTTAGAACATTCCTGCTTTAAAACCTTTATTCGCAAATCCACCAAGATTGGAACAGAATGTTTGGTGATCTTAAGCAAAGCAAAAAGGAATGTAAACTGGAAAGGAAAGAATTGTTTAACAGGCCATTTATTCATGCATCTTCTTCCCGTGCCAGCAAATGTTTGGCTCCATTTCAGCCTTAAGGGTGTGGTAGTTATGTAGGATTATCAGCAGAGTGAAGTGTCCGGATATTATGATTCTACCGTTCTGGTAAACTTCTCCTCCAACATTCGCACCAATCTGCATGAACGGTTTTACTTCCCAGTGGATTAAGAGGGGGCAGAAAAAAACAATTCAGCAACAGGAAGCAACTTTCTTTACAAGAGGTTTGCTCAGTTTTACTCTGTGTTTTATTCCAATTTTATCTTTAATCGTGTTTTATTCCCGTTTCATTTTAAATCGTGTTTTATTCCAATTCCATTTTAAATCGCTTTTATCAGATTTTAGTAAGAAGGTGGGTCTGGAACTCTGCACTTCGATATGGCCCAAGGGCTAATCAATCAAGTAAACTGAACTGAAGTAGTGTTTTGCCAACTTTTGGTGACTTTAAACACGTGCGGACTTCAACTCCCAGAATTCCTCAGCCGGCACGTTTTATGTTTCTCAATCTTGGAAACTCGGAAAGGTGTGGACATCTAAGATGTGTGAATGTCAACTCCCAGAATCCCCCAGTCGGCATGCTTGGCAACTTGGCAAAGGTGTGAACCTCACAACCTTCGTCACTTTAAGACATGTGGACTTCAACTCCCAGAATCCCCCAGTCGGCATGGTTTAACTTCCTTAACAATGGCAACTTGGAAAGGTGTGGCCTTCTTAACCTTTGTCCCTTTAAGACTTCAACTCCCAGAATCCCCCAGTCGGCATGGTTTAATTTCCTTAAAAATGGCAACTTGGAAAGGTGTGGCCTTCTTAACCTTCGTCCCTTTAAGACTTCAACTCCCAGAATACCCCAGCCAGCTGATGCTATCCACAACTTACAGGAACTTATAGGAAATGAAATTTACAGGAAATGAAAAAGGCTTTGGGGAGGAGGCAGGTAAGGAGGAAAGAGGAGGGGGAGGGTAAGGTTAAAATCACGGGAGAGGGGGAAAAAAATGCCTGCCATCGATTTCAATACTGTTTTTACTTATAGGCAGAGTGCCGATGACAAGAGAACCAGCTGGGAAAATTAATATGTTGACGTGTATACCCCAAATATTATGACAATGTCAGCAGACTTAATCTCGATAGCATATGCATAAGTGCGGTAACTGCAGACAGAATTGGGCCCGTTTCAAAATATAACAGTTGCTATCGCTGTGTCGAGCTTAGCAATTAATTTCTTAACCGATCCATCACCGAAGAGAAAAATGCCAACGAATGTTCGCTCCTGTGATTTGGGTGCTCCTTTATTGACGCGTGGATTTAAGGCAGCTAACATATTGTTTTTCGCTCCTCCGCCTGAAAAGAGGACCAACACGGGACTTCGAAATTACAAAGCTAAAATTCAGGGGGAGATTTTATTTTAGGACTTGGCAGGAGGAGGGGAAAAAATGTGCTAGAAAGGCACGAAAGCTTAGGCAGAAATGGCGCAAGGTTTCCTTGCCTAAGCAAGGAGTTGGACTAGAAGACCTCCAAGGTCCCTTCCAACTCTGTAATTCTGAACCAAGAAAAGAGAGCTGCAAAGTGGTTATCGCCGATTTAGAGGCAGAGAAAATGAAGGGCGCGTGATCATCAAAACGAGTTTTTGAAACTGGACAGAGGGCTAAACAAGAAGCTTCCAACAGAACAAAGTGAATTAGAAATAAAATCAAACGAGGAAGACAGAAGAAAGGTTTTAGAGATTTGTTCGGACAAGACAGTAATATACTAAAAAATGGAAACGGAAGCAAACGCTTACAGGTTTTAACGTCCAAGAAAAAAGCAGATGAAAAGGAAACCTAAATGAACCCTCAATGCGAGAATTGTAAGGCTGCAGGTGTAGACGGTATAAAAACCGAAGACATATTAAAATAACGTTTCACAGCCTTTTTTTTTTTTAACCATGAAGGCACCCTTATTCAGGTCTCAGGGAATCCTGAATAATATAACAATTATTCTATCTACAGATAGCATTGTACAACGCAGAGTTTAAAAATGATTAAAAAAAAAAGATTTCTCATAAAAATCGAAGCAAAGGAGTGAACCAGCAACAGTCACGGTTCTTAAAAATTTCAGCATTGCAAGTTTGCAAAGTTCAAAAAATTACAAATTCAAAAGGGAGGGGGGAAAAAATAGAAAGGAAAACAGAAAGAATACAGAAAACGAAAAGAAATACATAAACGACTTTTTCCTTCATCACAAATATAAACAGTTTTAGTAATTTATCTCCTTCTCTTCAAATACGAGAAACAATATCTTTTTTCCCATAGTCCATCCTTTATCATTAAATAAATCCTTAAAAACTTGTCATTGAGTTCTGATTTGCAAAGTCCATTAAGGGTTACCAGGGATAACAACATATCTATGTTAACCTTGATCAAACAATCTAACTTTAAATCCCTTCCTTTTACTTTTAACAGTCTTGATCTTTAATCCCTTCAAACAAAGATTTGATTTGTTTTAATCTGTTTTTCCTTTGCCCCGTCACAAAATTGTTTAAAGTTTTAAGAAGTTTCTTTTGAAATTCAATATAGGAAAATAATTATTTGTTTGGTTTGTTATTTGCATATCTGTTTTAATTATTAAGACATCAGCAGATTTCATTTGTATATCCAGTGTAACAACTTTTTCTACATTATTCTTGCAGCCTGTCGTTTTTAAATCCACTTTTAAATCAGTTTTAGCCTTGCCTGGTAAAACTTGTTTTTCTTCCATACAAACACCAGTCTATTTATAATGGCAGATATTATTAAGATTATCTTCTGGCTCCATTGTTCATAAATATCCTTCAGTTCATCCAACGTTAAAATATTTTGATCCGTCCTGTATTAATAATTGAAGTATTCTTCCTGCCAAAGGGTCAAAAACGGCCGAAAATCAAGTTCGAAAATCAGCTGGCCAGCGCGCGCGCAAGAGCTGACAGGGCAACGCCTCGCGCGCCCTCAGAAATGGCTCCCCGTGCCACCTGTGCCATAGGTTCACCATCACTGACATAGGCCATATTATAGATTTCAGCTTGACT
>JANHFT010002195.1:90002-102882 GCA_032467955.1 Pseudoxenodon macrops | reverse complement strand
CAACTGAACATTCACAAATGCATCACAAAGACATTGACTGGTGCTAATTGTTGATATGGGTTGCTGCCAGCGTCCTAGGTATCAACCAAATACCTTCTTAAAATATATGATGTTTCAAGTAGATCATTATTATTATTATTATTATTATTATTATTGTGGTGGTAGTGGTGGTTGTTATTGCTATTGCTATTATGAAAGCAATCAAAAGGTCTTTAAATATAGGCTATTTTACTGTTTTGTTAATATTTAGAAATATTTTAAAAAAAAACAGTGACACATAACACAAAGAGAGACTTTATTGCTCTTTCATAGCCTTGTTTGGACTCCGAGCATGTGTGTGTGTTTCAAAGCATTCTTAGTGATCGATTTAAATGGTCCCAGACTGTTTTTCCTGAAAGCTTTAGTGAATGAGACCTATTACCAAACCTTTCTGGGATGAATCATTCAAAACTATAAATGGGATTCAATGAGATGGAATTCTTCTCTGTGAAATAACTTTTCTTACAAGTGCAGTTACCAAGAAACACATCAGAACTGTCACACTGGGTCAGATCATTAATCCATTTTAGCCTGGCATTTTATTTGCCAGCATTGGGCAAATATATGCTCTAGGCAGAAAAAAAACCAATTCGTACAAGTAAGGAATAATATAGCCATCTACTGATTCTCCTACCCTAGAGCAGCTAGTATACAAGAAGTACACTACCTCTGATTGTGAAAGTTTAACTTACAGCTAGTAGTGATTATTTATGGAACATTTATCACAATATTTTATCACATCAGTATCAACTATAATTGAAGCAGAGAGAAAGTGTGTGTGCCTGTGTGTGTCTGTGTGTGTGTGTGTGTGTGTCTCTGTCTGTCTGTGTCTGTGTTATTCTCATTTAACATCAGGCTAAGTAGATTATTTGTGACTGCTTTCTTTGCTGGTATATGGTGAAAAGAAAACTTAAAACATAAACACATGTACATTTGGTTATTACTGTTCACAGGTTATATTGAGTCAGTTTGGTCTAGTGCAGAGGTGTCAAATGCAAAGCGCATGGGCCAGATATGGCCCATATCAGAGGTGGGTTCCTATCGGTTTGGACCGATTCTACTCATGGAGCCGGTTCAGATCTGTGAACGCCGCCATCTCTTTTTTTGATTTTTTTTTGGGGGGGAAATATTTTTTGATATTTTTTGTTTTTTTCTTCTTCTGTGCATGCGCAGAAGCTGAGTTTCTGGCACTATGTATGCGTCACCATCTTGGTTTTGGCCTTTTAAAAAAAAGTTTGGGTTTTTTTCTACTGCGCATGTGCGCACCCATGAAGCACATGTACGTGCCCATGAAGCACATGTACGTGCCCATGAAGCACATGTGCACAACCATGAGGCACATGTGCATGCCCATGAGGTGCAGGTGCGGCCATGAGGTACATGTGCACCCGCAAGGCATGCCCACGTGGCACGGGAGGCAGCGAACCAGCGACGAGGTAAGTTAGAACCTACCCCAGGCCCGCGGGGTGCTTAGATCTGGTCTAAACAGCAAAGGGCTGGCCCACTGTGCCTCTGCCAGTGAAAACGGAGCTTGGGAGGGTCATGTGCAGTAAACCGTCATAGCCAAAAATAGAGGAGCCCGTTTTTGCTGGCAGAGCTCTTGGGCCATCACAGGCACCCTGACACAAGTGACGTCGAGCTGGCCATGCCCACCCTGGCTACATCAGCACTTGTCCCTGAGGTCAAACACAACCCTGATGCAGCCCTCAATGAAATCGAGTTTGACAGCCCTGGTGATAAGGCTCCAGGCTAGAAAACAAGCAACCATGTATTTGTCATGCCTTAGCCATGGTTTAAACTATGGCACAGCTCTTCATCTTCCTTTGAACACACAAACATGTCAAGGTAGTGCCTCAGTGAGTGATTATTATTACATATACTGTAGGCCTTATAACAATGGCAGAGCCAGATGCACTAGAGAAGTGTTACTTTTTATATCAAGAAGAATATAAAATCTAACTGCTAAAATCTATGGAAGAATATGTTCCTCCAGAAATCACTATATATAGCGGAATCTGGGCATAATATTAAATTAGATCCTGACAATATGGCAATCAAAATACTGACGGAATCTTTAGAAGGTGAAAGAAATCAGGCTAACCCTACAATGGAAAAGTTATTATAATGAGCACTTCAATTATCCTCACATAGTTTGGCAACATTTGGGCTCAGGATTTATTTCAGGAACAAAACATTAAATGAAGTCTTAGAACTGTTGATCCTAAAGTCAAACAGAGGAGAGCAACACCGAATTAATCTAGATCATCATCTAAGTGGAGGGCATGATTTGTGGTGGGAAAGAAGAAATGTGAAGAAATTTCATTATATATTCCATGCACGCAAATGGGAAAATAACCAGCAGGTCAAGCAAAATAATAATTGACTACAAAAAAGGAAAATTCTAAAACATGGATGGCGTAGTGAAAAGCAGACTGAAAGGAAAAGTAAAGTGGATCAAATATCTTTATAGTATTTGAAGGTTATTTAAAAACTCAAAAATGGGGATCATCAATTGCAACACATAAAAATCCAGCATAGTTTTTAGTAGGAAACTAGAAATGTTAAGGAGGCTTCCTGCAATAAATGGATAAGTTTTAATAAGTAAAACTAAAGGAAACCTAATTACTGGGAGAGGAAAAAAAAGTATAAGATGAGGAATCTGAGGTAAAGACAAAGACCAGGAGGAAAACAATGACAAATTATTTAAATTCAGGTAGTCCTCAACGTACGACCACAATTGAGCCCAAAATTTATGTTCTTAAGTGAAAAATTTGTAGAGTGAGTTTTGCCTCATTTTATGACTTTCCCCCCACATTTGTTAAGTGAATCACTGCAGTTGTTAAATTAGTAACACGGTTGTTAAATAAACCTGGTTTTCCGATTGACTTTGCTTGTTGGAAGGTAGCAAAAGGAAATCACCTGACTCTGGGACACTGTAACCATCATAAATGTGAGTCAGTTGTCCAGCGTCTGAATGTGAATCACATGACCATGGGGATGCTGCAATGGTCTTAGGTGTGAAAAATGGTCCTAAATCACTTTTTTCAGTGCCGTTGTAACTTCAAATGGTCACTAAATTACATTTTGTAAGTCAAGGACTACCTATATATCTGTAGCAGAAAACCAGCCAGGGAAATAGATAGGTATTAAAGGATATTAAAGGCAGATCTCAAAATTTCAGAAAAGCTACATGAATTTTCTATGCCTGTCTTTACTACAAGAAGATATAGGACAGATACCTGTTCTTGTGTTGATGTTCTCAGTGAGGTACTTGGAACAGGTAAAATAATTTTTTCACAAGATATTTTAGGGCAATTTCAAAAATTACACAGGAAGAGTTTGCCGAGTCCTAAGAGCACTGACACTAAAGAGCATTTATGGGGAACTGCTGATCTAACAAGAGTACAGCATGTAACTCACTGCTCAAATTGCATCAGTGCAGAGGGCTGCCAGGGACACCAACTTTTATGAAGGGACATAAAAGATCTGCGAAATTATAGGCCTGTCAGCTTAATGTCTGCTCCAAGACAAATTGTAATCAAGGAAAAAGAGGCAGGGCTTTGATCACTAGGTCACAGCTATCATCCTCACTTTTCTGAACACCCCCCCTCTCCGGACACCCTTGATGGGCATACATAAAAGATTCCACAGGAACAATCAAGAAAAAGAGGTCACCTTTAACAGATCAACAGCAGTTCCAGCTTTTAGTATACCCTCTTCTTTAAAAAATGAGATTTGGGGAGAGCTAACATGAACTTGAATTCAAAGTGACACTAATAAATGTCACCATTCGATCCCTTTAAATTTTCAAATATTGTTTGTCAATTTTTCGGGAAGGGCAATATTTTACCTTCGAGTTTCAATTGTAGAGCAAAGCAAACTGGATGCAGATTTTCACGTGGCTGCTATTTCCACTGGATCCTCTGCCAAAAAAGATGTTGAGTAGCTCCTTATGAGCAGAACTATTGCCTTGTAAAAATCAACAGGAGATACAGGACTGGGAGGATTTCACGTACAATAAAAGTTGACTCTTTTTCTAAAATTCAGTAATTGGGCAAAAATATACATATAGATAGATGCCCCTTTGCCTCTACAAATACTCCAACATTTCACAAAAATAGCACAACTGATGCAATTCTGCCTCCTGAATGTCAACTATATGCTATTTTAAGGCTGACTCTCAAAAATGGTCTGAAATGATTCGAATAAGATGACAGGTGCAAAGAAAATATCACCGAGGATTTGAAATTGTTTCAGCTGATTCTGCTTCCATGAAAACGTTGGAGCCCAAACCCTTTCCAAATAAATAATTGACAATGATAAATATTTGAACAATTGTAAAATGTAGAAATTAAAACTTTAGTAGATTGTGAAATATCACACCATTGTTTAAAAAAAAGCCATGGCTCTCATTATTTTCTTAGATTTTGTCAAAGACGAATGTCTAAAAGAAGGCATCTTTGAAACTAGCTTAATGGAATTTCTTGAAGCTTATCCATAAGAGATATTAATTTAATAGGTTTACCTTACTCCATTAGGTTATTTCACCTAAAGATCCATCTCTCACTCCAGTGTTTGAATTATGCACAGCTCATTTGGGGAGGGAAGGAAGAGGGAGAGGGAGGGATCATTTGTTGCTCCAAATCTTGCAATAAGTTTCCTATTTGGTCTATGAAAGAATTTGACAATGATAAGGAATAGATTTGTGTATAGCAAAAGAATTTCCATTAGAATCAAGCTGTCATCTCAAACCACGTGTAAGCCTGGCAAGCAAATAGCTTCTAAAATTAAGCATTGACAAGTCCCTTGATAAGAAAACCTTATAGTTAATTGATTCTGAAGATTCAGCTTCTATTCCTTAATGAATACAATTATCAGAAAATGATTGTCATTATTTAAACCTCTTGCCTAAAGGAGGAATAGGATGCGTGTGAAAGAGAAAAATACATTTTTAAAACATTTATAAGAGTTCATAAATTGACAAATTCGGTTGATATATTGCTCAATAAGTACAAATCTCAATAACCCCACCTAGTACACAACTGTGGTCAGGGGAGGATGAATCTTTGCCCCTGCAAATAATACTAAACCCAACTTACTAAACACAAACTAGTAGCCAATGGTGAATAGTCCATTCAGAAATTGTTATTCAGAAATGCTCAAGAGTTTCCTACTTGCCATCGTCTAGCATACAAATCAATTATTCAAATATATATTTTATTTTTCTGGAATTAAATTCCAAGGATTTATTTCAGGTTTTTAGGCTCTACCTTCAAGATCTCAGGAGTTCAATAGCTATGAAATGTGTGTCAACAGAAAAAGGACCAAAATCTGGCAGGCCTTTTTATTGGGCTAGGTTTCTCACACACTCTTCAATGTTGTTGAATTACATAATACTCGGGAGACTAGCTCACAAGCTGCAAAGCCTTAGGCTCTAAAGGAAAGTGGAGAATGGGATTCCTAAGAAGAAAAGGAATATTAGATTGTTCTGGCAATGGAAGGACATAAGAATTGGGATCATCCAAGGATCTATATTGAGGCACGTGCCATTTAATTTATTCATTACTATTCTAGGAAAGGCTAAACTGAGACTTAGCAAATTTTGTCAATGTCAGCACTTATTCACATAAACCAGATAAAATTTAATGTTTCCACAGAAAGAAAAACCCTTCAACACAAATCTGTCTAAATTGGGTGAATAGGTAACCAAGGGTTAGCTTTCTTTTGTATCTTTATGTAATCTGGATAGACTATCACACATATGGAAATAAATCTTGGACTATAATCCAACAAAAGCATTTAACTTTTAAAATGAAATTTCATTTCTGGAATGAGAAAAATATTTAAAATAAAATGGCCACTACTGTATTATATTTCCAGGAACGTTTTTAAATCTCTGTTGGTAGCACTCATATCTGATTACTGTAAATTCCCTAGTTTATTTGTGATTTTTTTTATTGGTCCTGAACAGGGCTCTACAAAATGCTAACCTCTCAAATAATCTGTTCAAGTATTTGGAGCATGAAACAAAAAGAGAAGTTTCTTTCAAAAACAAAGTACCGTACTTATCATCCATCTTTTTTTTTATTGTCCTTTGCGTGTACCTTTCAAAGAGCTTTTAAAACATGTTTTGATAAACAGAAAAAAGTTGTAGAAGCTCTTAATAATGTTATAAAGAAGAGACCTATGATTGTTCATGGTGCATTTATCTATCATGTAAAGGAGAGGATTATCTATTTTTATATATTAAAAATGTATGCATTATTCTTTTCCATCCTGAAAAGTTTTCTTGGTTAGCAAATAACTTATTCCTCCTTTAATTGTACAACCATTGTCTTCTTTTTTTTTATCAAATTGCTCAGCCAAAGTATTTCCTTGTCTTCTTGCCCCATTGTCCACAATTAAAACTTATGCTGAAAGATATACTTAGTTAGTAGATGACATTTTTCCTTTGCTTCACTTCTTCATATTTTCCATTCCTTGGCCTCTTGTTATTATAAAGCAATTTAAATCAATACAAACTTAACTAAGCATTTATTCCACTTTCTTGTAATATAATAAAGACGCCTCCTTTTTTTTTAGTACAGCACACTCCATAAGTACTCTTCAAGTGTCCTTTATTTGGCAAAGATAATTAGTTTCGGTTACTTTAACAGAGCAACTCTTTGCCTTCAAAGAGGATATTATATTTGCTTAATTGCATTTGAGTGCTAAACATTGTAAAGGATAATGTTTCCTAAGAATAGCTTTTCTCTTGTCTCTTTACCTAGCAGGAGACTCACTACTTCAATAAGGTCAACTGAAATGGGCTATTAATTTGAATACATGATCGAAAATGCAGAAATCAATGCATTCAAAAGCATCTCCATAAAGTTGGCAATCTTTGCATACGGCTCAAATAAGCTTGTCATGAAAACCACTCTCTCTTTTTGTAGAGAGAGAAACCAGAAGAATGAGCCAATGCAGAAGGAAGAATGCACAGTGGTTGAAATGACTGTGCTCCTTTTTCCTACTTCTCCTTTTAAGAATCCGTGCTTACCGTATGAATCTCATTCTTTAAAAAGGGGGTCCTGCTGAATATAAGATCATGGTGGTGACTTTTGAGATGAAGGAAAAATGAAAGATTGATAAAAAAAAGAATGGAAGAAGAAATTGTAAGAAAAATCTAAGCCTTAAATAGTAGAGAGAATATCAGAATTGATGGAGGAGCCAAAAGAAGCAAACCAGAGCAGCAACAACAAAGAAGCAGCTGAGGAAAACTTCAAAGGCACTTTCGTCATTGTGTTATGTCCGCTGAGAGGACTAACGAGTATGTCCGCCGCTGGTTGGCTAAACTAGCGGCGGGAGAATTAAAGCAATATCAGTGGCCGGCAGGCAACCAGGGAATCCCATAAAAGCGGCTTCCCTGCAGCCTGCCAGCAGTTCCGGATTGCCTCCACCTGGATCCAATAAAGGTAGCTGACTGTTCCTGCACCTCATGTCTTCCTTACTCGCACAATCTAACACATTGTTTTCATATCAAGGCAGCTCAGATGCTAGTACAGTCACATGACCCAGCTGAGAGAACTAGGTGTTGTTTTTTGGACATACCTTGACCCATTGCCAAGGAGCCCAGGAATGAAAATCTTTCCTGTTGGTCTGGATTGAAGCAAATGAGATGCTCAGCCCAAGGATCTAACTAACATTCATTTGAAAGACATGATAGCAGTAAGAGTTTTCCAGAAACAGCCTACATCAGACAACAACTCACCCTCCATTTAAAAAAGGTTAGAATTAAGAAATGCTAATAAGAAGGAATAAGTAGAGCTATAGAATATCAGTTGTAAAATTGCTAATATGGTAGGACAGAAATAAAAACAAACGAAGATACTTGAAAATAGTTCCTGCAAATAAAAATTGGGAGAGAATATGATGCTTATTATAAAGACAGTACTCTTTTAATAAACTCTCCAGTTAAAGGGAAACACCTATCTTCCTGCCTCATGCATGGACCATCTCACAAGTCAAAACTATGACAGTCAACTACATTGTCAAAAAGGTATCCCTTCTCTCTTACTTTAATCTGCAGGTGTAAATATGGTGTTCAGAGGCATCAAGACATCCAGGATTTCTCTAGATGGCTTTTTCAGACCCGAAATGTCTGACAAATCTTTAAATATCCAGTAATCTCGCTAGATTGCTGAATCCTATCACATGAAATTTGTATTTTTTCATCTGTTTTTCCCCTAATTTTTCAGTGATTACATGGTCCAAACATACTACAAGATTGTTCTGTGATGCTCAGCATCTAAAAAAAACCAAAACCTTTATCTACATACTGTCAGGGGATACAGTCTTTTAAATAAATAATGGTCTGCTAGTAATAAAGTAACACATTGTTTAAATAGAGAGATGTAAGTAAATGTCATCCAAAGGTAACTGAACTTGTTTCCCTAATCCAGACATGGAACATTGCCTGAAGATCTGTGTATTCTAGGATATATCCAATATGAATTAAACAAAAAGCAATATTCTCTATTACAAAACATTCACTGGGGCTTAAGCCACATTAATATTTGTCCCCCTTTAACATGTAATAAGTCTTAATTACAGGTTGCTTTCCATTGGCTTGGTCAAACATTTGTATTTATGGTACTACATATTTGCAGTGTAGATGGGCAGGTAGATTCAGGGAACCAGTACAGTACAGTATACAGTAGAATTTGCTTTTTTGGCTAAGCAAACAAGAAAACAGTAGATGAAACCAATAGAGAGCTTAATTGTATCAATCCATCAAGTCCTAAATTTGCTTCCTTTTAAAATTCATCTTTAAATCCAAGAGCTGTGATGGCAAGACACCAAGTTTAAAATTCTCCAACTGTCAAATGCTGTTTTACTAATTATCTGGCTTCCAAGGCAATCATACAACCGTAATCATTCACCTCATGCCTGGAAACATAAGTCTTGTTCTTTTGATGAATATTTATAAGACAGTGTAAAGCAGTCTACTTTCTTTTCCCTTTAGGCAAGACAATTTGGAGTTCATCAATATGTATTACCAAGGACTTTTATAAAAGGCACTTCAAAGGAAATTCATCAGGCATTCCTTTTGTCTTGATTTCTGTTAGACTGATACTTCCTTTTGACAAGTATCAATAAATTATCCTCTGATGGCCAGAAACTTGATGTCTTATTTGGAAACTTCCTAGCACAGTATGATTTGGTGTTAAGTTTCTCCAAGGATTATTAGCATCTGTCCAATAATTTAAAAGAGGAGAATGCAGTCCTGAAAAAAATGAAAAATAGAATGCTACCTTTGTGCATGGAGGCGAGGCATCGTTTTCTGATATTTAAATTTTCTTCATAGCTCGGTATTTCCATGACCCACATTCCTTGCTAATTTTTTTTTCTCAATGAAAAAGTAATTTAAATTCAAGAGGCTGGGGAAAGAAATCTAAGACAGCGTCAAACCTAAAATTAACAATGGGCAAAAGAAAAGCAGATTAATGCAGTAGGTATGCAGAGAGATGAGAGCCAAATTACCTCCGTGCCAAAGGGTTATATCTCTTTTTATTCTAACCTTCGGCACATGGATGGCTTTAGACTTCGTATCAAAAAGCATGTAGTCCTTCAAAGTTATGTAACTGAAGCTTCTTCCAAAAAATATAAAGAGAAAAGAGAGAGTCAGGAAAAAATGATCTTAACTGTTATATGTGTGCTTGAAAAGCCTTCAGATGTTACAGAACAAATGCAGTGACCCAAGCAGTGAAGGGTGTATTTTAATATTAAAATATTCATATATCTGTGTGACCCCAATGCAGGAACTGCATTGGTTGCCAGTTAGCTTCTGGGTGTAATTCATAGTGCAAGCTTCTACCTAAATGAATGTTTCTCAATATTGGCAACTTTAAGATGTATGGACTTCAATTCCCAGAATTCCCCAGCTGAATGACAACTGAAGTCCACAAATCGTAATAGCAATAGCAATAGCATTTGACTTATATACTTTCCCATAGTGCTTTACTGCACTCTCTGAGCAGTTTACAATGTTGGCATATTAATCTGGGTCCTCATTTTACTGACCTCAGAGGTATGAAAGGCTGAGTCAACCATGAGCCCAACAGGATTGAACTCCAAACTGTGGGCAGAGTTCTGCAGTATTGCATTTTACCACTGTGCCACCTGGGCTCTTTTTTTTTAAGGTGGTCAAGTTTGAAAAGCACTGAACTAAATGTATACAATCAATATCTGAGGGACTTTCTATTCCTCTACTCATCTGTCCATCTATTCTAATGAAATAATAAGGTCAACATTCTGAAGGTCCCATCTAAACAAGATTGTCATCTGACAAGAAATTAGCATTTTCAAAGCACTCATGCTTTGGAATCTCCTCTCCACAAAGATCTAGTCAGCTTCTTCCCTTTTGGGTTTTAGGAGGGCAGTTAAAACGTATTCCATCTAACATAGGAGGAGGACAGATTCTAAGTGAAAGCATATATTATTTAAACAACAGCAGGAAGCTTTAGTTAAAGTTTGCATGTCAAAATGAGGGGGGGAAACAAAGAGTTAAATATGAAATACATCAAGATGCAAAAAATAAAAAATAAAACCATGGGATTGGATTTACATGTTTTGAAATTGTATTTTGCAGCCTGGTTCTTAGTCCGGATGAAAGTGTAAGTGCTGCTGAAAAACAACAGAATTTTGGAATAAGAAGAGTACAATCCGAGGTTTGGGTGGCATGGTTTTCTATGGTACAATGAATTTAAGATTAATGTAAATTTAAGAATTCTTGTATTAGAAATTCTGTATTCCCCATTGAGAACAGATGCTGTATAAACTCAGACTATGCATGAAAATCTCTTTCTGGATCTGTAAAAACCATTTTACAGGAAAGAAATGGTGACTAAAGAAAAATGGTTCACTTATCAAGAATCATTAGAGCAGAAACATGAAGAATATAAGATGAAATCAAGAGAGCAACTGGCAGCAGAAGGATTTAGTTTTCAATGGTTTCTGTGTGCACAGTTAAGGGAATATTTAAGGATAATGGGACATTTGGAGTTGAGCAGAAGACAATTTGAACTTGAATTATGTACAAATGATGTACATATAATTGCTCAAATGTATAAACTTCTCTTGAAATTTGAAATGGAAGAAGAACAAAGTTCAACACTCAACTAAAATCAGTACCCACCCTTACCCCTTGGGATGAATGGATAATTAATTAGTGAAATGCAGGAATATATCCAGGCTGTTGCCAAGAGTTAAGATTTGAACTAATCTTCTCAACCAAAGTCACATAGAGTTCTGCACAACAGGAATAAAATGATAATCAATTCCCACAAGCCATCATAAACAATAAGGCACTTCCCCGTTGATTTATTATCTATGAATGGGACATGAGGACGGGTGGTCTAAAACTAAAACGTCTCTATTATTTCCAATTCAGCAGAACATTGGAAAGAACTTATGCAACAAGACTCACAACTACTTTTGTACTCAAAAGCAAGCTAACCCTCTGAAAGAATGGAACCAAGCCTGAAGTTGAAGGAAAAAGTTAGCTTAGGGGTGTACATAAGCACACCAGCAGGCCTACCATCCCTGTCCTAATGTCCCTTTTTATTCGTATTGTTTTCATGTATTCAAAATCATGTTTATACTTTTATCTTTATCTTATATATGATTGACAAGATAAATAGAGAAAGAAAGAAAGAAAGAAAGAAAGAAAGAAAGAAAGAAAGAAAGAAAGAAAGAAAGAAAGATTAGAAAGTGCCAGTTTTGTCTAGTGTCAGGGTAGAAAGCAGGAGATGATCAATTCAAATTCTGCTTGAGCCATGAAAGCCAGTTGGGTAATTTTGGCCCTCGTTTTCTTTCAGCTCAAACCTCCTCATAAGCTTGTTGTTGTGGGGCAAATAGGAGAAGGAAGGTTTGTTGGATATGTTCTCTGCCTTGTGTTGTTTGTAAAAATAATAAAGGCAACCTACAATAAATAAATAAATAAATATCAAAATGGGCATCATTAGGCCTGGACCATGGAAAAGAGCGTTCTAGAAGGAATTTTCCCAATGCACATAATGGGAGAGACAAGTGGACCTCTGTTTTAAGGCCTTTCTCCCTTTGTCTCAGTCACATGACACAGATCAAAGCATAAGGGGAAAACTTGAATATTTGCAGGAAGAAACATAGACAGACATAACATGAGAGAAGAACAAAAAGAAACACACAGACAGCATCTTGTTTAGGTAATGAAAATAATTCCAGCAGTGACACTTGGGCCACTTTCCCTATCTTGCTCTTGCTGTTATTTCCTATCTTGAGTTCTAATAATGATCCTAAGCAATTCAGAGAAAAATCTGTCTCTCTGCTGTTTTCAGCATTAGTTCAATAATGCACGTCAACTTGTTTTGGCAATTAAGAGATTTTATAGGCTAGTCTAGAAAAAAGGACTAGGAATAACATCATAGCAGTATTCCAGTATTTGAAGGCTGTTTCAAAGAAGAGGGGGTCAACTTATTTATCAAAATACCAGAGGTCAGGACAAGAAATAATGGATGGAAAACTAATCCAGGAGAGAAGCAACCTGGAATTAAGGATAAATTTCCTGACAGTGAGAACAATTAACCAGTGGAAAAGATTGACTTCAGAAGTTGTGGTAACTTCATCACTGGAGGTTTTTAAGAAGAGACTAGACAGCCACTTGTCTGAAACAGTATAGGGTCTCCTGCTTGAGCAGGGGGTTGGACTAGAAGACCTGCAAGGTCCCTTCCAGCTCTATTCTGAATTGAATTGAATATTATTATCATTACTTTTTTTTTTAAAGGAAACCAAATTTCTAATAGTAATACTCCCATGGAATAAT
>JANHFT010002195.1:30284-44682 GCA_032467955.1 Pseudoxenodon macrops | reverse complement strand
CTCTGAAGTCTGAATCTGTCTTGTTGGGTTGCAGAACCAAATCAGACAGTTATGGAGGTGCAGATGACAGACTCAATTAACAGTAACAATTAGTTTAAGAAATAGGATTGGAAGGAAAGAGGAAGGGAGAAGGGAGAAAAAAACCTACATTTTTTTCCTTGATATGTTTGTGGCTTTTGTACATTGGTTGATCTATTATCATAATACTCAACTAGATTCATCTTTAGCCTAAGTTCTTTAGGCGTTTTTGTAGTTAATATTGACTATTTGTACAACATACAAATATGATCATAACATAAATAAACTAGTACTTTAAGTAAAAGAAAGTATGGATTGGTTTGACTTGCTTTTAGAATGTTGCTTTTAGAAAAACAAGCAATGGGCAAGTAAAATTTATTATATTTAATATGTTTTTCCTTTGGTGTCGATTATTTCAAATCCAAGTTTCAGTTATTTTTTATTAAAGTATAGTAGTTACTGACACCATGAATAGCTTTACAGAGATCAAAGTCTCCTAGAAGATTGCTCAAGAAATAAAATCTTTTCATTTATTCTTTCCAGGCCCTTGAAGTTAAAGTCAGTAGAACCTGCTGTTCATATGAAATGTGATTCATCCTTCCTTTTTGCTTTTGTATTTTAGAACAAACTCTTGACAAGATCAAAACAATCTCTAGCAAAGAACTACTTACAGTGCATTCCTAAATATACCTACTCAACTGAAAAGTCTATCAAAGGTTATGGACTTTACTTCCAGAAAAATGGGTGTGAGATTGTAGCATCAATAAAACATAAGCACAGAATACTTTATCTGAACCCTAAGTCTTTTTGTTTTTACAATAATCTCACTTAAGGCTTTATTGAAATGGCAAAAGTAACTCTCTTGGATGCTAATGAAGAACAAAGAATGTGTGTTCTTCCATATCCTTGAAAATATGTGCCATTGGTTTCAGTGCAATTGATTTAATAACAATCTGATTTATGTACTGATGCAGAAATTCAAATACATAGTCCTTCTTAGATTCCAGAGGAAAAGCAGGGTAAATGCAAGTAATTGATGGGAAGCAGCCTATGCACTGTAAGAGCTGAAGCTAGTGAAACAGGAATTAAAGGCAGACTGAACACCATGTAAACATAGAATTGATGTCAACCTTCAAGGCTTAGAAGAGAAGGATTATGCATTCATTGATTCAAATGGGGAGGAGAAAGACTCCTAGAATTTAAATCCTGGTCCGACAAACATACATAACTTCTTTCATGCCTACAGCTATGCTGTGTCCTTGAAGCTTCTGCAATTAGCTACTGGGCAAGGTGGAACATTTGAATGATAAATACTTGTGGGAGCATCAAGAATAAACAATGATCTATGAAAGGCTAGGTGCATTTTGATGGATGCAGAATAGTTTGTTGTAATATTCTGGTATCTTGGAGAGGACATTGGGGCATTTATTATAGTAGCTGCTGGGGGTTGAAGTTAAAGCAAGAAAAGAACAAAGACCATCAGATATGTCTTTGATTTGACTTCCTGGAATTACTAAAGATTCCAGGGATCAATATAGATTTACACTGGGTATTTGGCACCTTCTAGCAAATGTCACCAGATTTCAAATGCTAGCAGTTCCTTATCAAATATTATATAGTGTTTCTCCTAGAATTCTATTTCTACGTCTCCTTCAGGGTCTCTCCAGATCCTAGCAACTTTCTCATGAGAAGATGCTCTCTACATAAGTGATCTATTGGCTTTATTGATATCAAAAATAAAAAAAATAAAACTTTTATTAGCTTTGGCATATTGCCTGACTTTGCTGCAGTATTTTCCTCCTTTCTAATTGTCCATGTCCTCTTTTACCTATTCAAATATCTGGTAACCTTATGTAATGCTGAGTTTGTGGTTAAAAGAGATTTATTACAGGTTCTGTTATGACATCTGACACAAAACACTTTACCCTTTTAAGAACTGGTTTCTGTCCAGAGTTGAAGCAAGCTGGGCAGTCTTATAAATTTGAACAAATCATAAGTATACCAAATGAAAGATAGGAGATGGAAGAAGGGATTAGGCAAGATTTCCTGCCAATGAGAAAAGAGACATTCAGAAGTGCTGTGGAACTTACTTATTTCAAGGAAAAATACATTCTTTTTTCCTTCTTGGAAATAGCATATGTGAACAAGAAATAAATTACCTCAGCTGAAAACATTGATAAGAGATGAAGCTGATTTTGGAGCAATACAGAAATACTGCATTGAAGTACTCTGATAGTTATGTTTGGAACTTATAAAAGGTGATGCTCATTGGTGTCCTTCCATTCAATCTTGTTATAGCTGAACATGTATAACAGGGGTGGGTTCTAACTCACCTCTCTGCTGGTTCACTTCCTCCTGCGCTGCATGGCCGCATTTCATGGGCATGTGCACCTTGCATGCACGTGCATGCACAGTGCAAAAAATTGCAAAAAAGGCCAAAAACAAGATGGCAACTCATGCGCAGTGCCAGAGACTCGGCTTCTGCGCATGCGCAGAAGAAAAAAATGGGGGGGAAATCCAAAAAATAATATGGCAGTGTCCACGGACCAGAACCAGTTCCGTGACGTCACCAGTGGCTTACTACCTACTCTATAGAACCAGTAGGAACCCACTTCTGATGTATAAGCATGTGCATTAAACACATGGTCAACTTGCAGTTGAAAATAGAAAAGAGGGTGATTATTTATCAGACCAAATAAAGGAGGTACTACAGGGGGAATTGAAAAGGGACCATTTTTCAGAAGGCAGATATCAAACAAAGGAACAAGTCAAAAAGACAAAAATGCTTACAAGAAGCAAGTGACATAAAGGATAAATCTACACCACTGAATTTCAGAAGCAGTTTTCAGGCTACCTTAAAAGAAATGGGCTCTTCAAGTAAAGAAAAATAGACACTGGCTAAATGGACATCAGGATGGTGTATCCTTGAAAGGCTCAGGGAAAATAACTGCATCTCTTAGGAGGACAGTGTGTCAAGTTTCATGGTAGTTGATAACATTTTTATAAGGAACCAATATAAATTCACGCTGACACCCATCAGTTCCTGAAGTGTGTTACCTGTCAGGAACACGTAACAATATCTAAGACTTTATCCACGCAAGATACAGCTCTTTTTTTTACAATTTGCAATAGTAATACAGCTGCTTAGGTAAATAGGGGGGAAAAAACCACCTCTATGGTTCTGAAGTAGAAAGTTAGTTCAAAATTCTTGAAAACTCAGAATAAGTGACTGTTGGTGATTTCTGTTAAGGAAAAAAAACAAAACAACTTTCTTCAAATATGTTCAGAATAAAAAAGAGAAAAGAATCAGTACAGGAATTGCTCAATATGGTTGGCAAAATGCTAATAGGTAGCAAAGGAATCGAGAAAGTATTCAACTCATTTATAAGCTTAGTCTTCTCTGAGAAGTGTTCAACAAAGTACCGCATGACATTTTGATTAGCAAATGAGCTAAGTGTGGGCTGGGTGGCATGACAATTAAATGGTTACATGTCTAGCTTAAAATTGCACTCGAAGAGTTCTCATAAATGGAACCTTTTTCACTCTTTGGTGAAGTATCTATATTAGAGTACCACAAGGTTCAATCCTTCAATTTCACGTAATGATTGAATGGGGAGGACAGGGTGCTTATCAAATTTGCAGATGACACATAAAATGTGGCGGGATAGCTACTTCTTTAAAAGGCAGACAGGAAATTCAAAACCATTTTAATACGTGAGAGAAATTGGCTAAAGATGATTGAATGAATGTTTAATAGAGACAAATGCAAAATACGTAATTTAAGTAACCAAAATTAAATATGTGCATGGATTGAGGAATACCTGACGTGAAAAACCTGTTGCAATAGTAGAAGATGATGAGATAACGAGTGAAATAAGAGTCAGCAGTATGAGTAGGTAACAAAATGCAAGTATAATTTTAGATATTTCAAGAATAAGGTAATTTCCAAAACATAAGAAGCAACCGTTTGTCTTTAATCTACAATGGCTAAAGTTTATCTTGTGTATGTTCTATAGGAGCCATACTTAAAGAATTCAGACCACCAGAACAAGCTCAAAAAAAGGAAGTGCGAATGATCAGGAAATAAGTCCTATGAAGAGAGAATGAATGATCTTGGAACATTGAGCATTGAGAAGAATGTAGAACCAGTTGACCAGATAAATGATAGATTTCCCTTAATTGGAGGTGTTCAAAAGAAGGCTAGATAATCATGTTAGGGTACTTTAATTTGGATTCCTGTCTTACCAGAAGCAGTGACTAAATGGCTAAACAGATCCTCAAAACTTTGAATTTTTATTATTTATTCATCTGAATTTGCTGTTGACTTTTGATTCTTCTAAAACCAATGCATTGTAGGAATAGCTATATGCTGAATTGGATCCAAAATATTCATATATCAAATTATTTCTGATATGTTTTCTGCACTATTTCCAATGTAGCATATACATATATTTTATACACAGATGCACCCACAGACACACAAACATACACATATCAGGAGAGAGAGAGAGAGAGTTCTGATTGCTGTTATAGACTCCTGCTATAGACAGGAGGGAAAAGAAGAAAATGTTAAGATAAAGATTATTCTTCATTGGGATTAGAGGAAGACAATAAACATCATTACCCTATTCTAATCCTAATGAAAAAATAAATTAAATGAAGAATAAAAGAAAATGGCAAATAAAAAAATACATTTAGCTGGTATCTCTCTCTCTCTCACTCACTCACTCTCTCTCTCTCTCACTCACTCTCTCTCTCTGAGATGTTCAAAGTCTTCCAAGATTACGAGTAAAAGTTTATATTTCAATTCTGAAGTTGCTTGTTTATGAAACCTTAACCATATACTGCATGCCAAATCATAGGAAATTTGCATTTCATTTGTAAATGTTTTGCTGGAATGCCTTTAAGACAGCTTTGTATCTTGTGTGATCTTCTTGACACACAAGACACAAACACAGAAGCTCTAACCTTGATCTAAGAACCCAGTGTGAATAAATATAATAAAATAGTTATAGGCACAAAATGTTCCATAAGACAATTCATCATGACAGTGTGCTGACGATTTCTGAGAGGTCACAGCTGAAATGGGTGTCAGAAAAAGTGCATGGTCTGATGGGATTTGAAAGGCAGCCATGAGGTCACCTGAAAACTAGAAAAACAGAGCAAATTTATTTTGCCTCATACATACCAAACTGATCTCAGGAAGCAGTGAAATGCCAGGAAGGTTTTAAATGATACATTTTAAATATATGCAATTTAGATACCGTTTTTCAGAGTTCTGTGGATTTAAAATCTAGAAACTGGGATAAAAATTTTACATAACAAAAAAATATTTTTTTAAATCATAGTACAGACTCACAAACATGATCGATGATGAGTGGAGTGGGGAGTGGAATAGAATAGAATAGAATAGAATAGAATAGCCAGGTAAATATAGGGTACAGCTTGGTACATACTGATATCTGTTTATTTACAAGTGTCCTGCACTTATCAGCTGAATGAAATTTGTGGGCTATTAGTGATCTATAGAAAACAGATTCAATATTTCCAGTCTGTTTTCCAAATCTTAATATTTGCAAATTTGTAAACTGAATTCAAACTGTTTTAAGTTGACTATAAAATTATTTTGAAATTGGCTATGTTCTGTCAAAACAAAACCTGAAATCGTTTAACTATTCTATTGTTCTTCAAAATAAAATTCAATTATACCAACTATATGAAACAAAAGGAATTTAGGACAGGTTTCCCCTCACTTCTTTTTCAACACAAAGTTACAAGAATAGATGCAGTATAAACTATGCTGAATGCTACCTAAAATTCAACTATCAGGAAAATTTTCTAAAGATCACAATTTTAAAAATATTTTTGCAAATATTAAAGATTATATTCAATTAGTGCATCCTCCCTTATGGAAGTTTCTTATTTATCAATTTTAGCTATTTTTTTTCAGTAGGAATCATTCTTTTTCCTTTTTGCCCCAGCTTACCTGATGTGTTTTTATTTCTATTGTATTTGCTTGCACACAGAGATGGCTTTTGGCTGCTAAAAGATAGTTGCTCCTGTTTCTTAACTACATGAGTAATAGATCAACGAACAAGTAAAAACACCTGCACACCAAAATTTAGTTAACCAGTTAAACCTAGTTTATACTCCTACTCTTTACTTTTAAACAATCACACTAGCATTCGTCGCACTTATACCTGAAACAAATTATTATGTACATGCAGATACAAATCTTTGTATTACTATTTGTCTGAAGAATGCACCATTTAAGGAACCCATGACATGAACATCTTCATAGCAAAAGTTTTTCTTCTTTCCTTCTTTCCTTCCTTCCTTCTATGCCACCCATCTCAAGTGGAGGTGACTCTAGGCAGCTTCCAATCATTAAAACCCAACAAAAACATTACAGAATTAAAGCAATCATTAAAAAAAAGTAAAAAGAACATAGCAGTTAATTTCCTGGCAAGATCTTAAATACAATATCTTCTTATTTAGCCATATGCCTTGTTCGTTTCAATCTTCTTTTTCCTACATCATCTAATAGAACCCAACTACAGTAGGGATAGTATTTCATGCTCGGAAGACTTAGAACAGTGTTTCTTAAACATTTTGCTCCTTCCTCCATTGAAAAAAAATATGGAGGATCCCAAAAGAACGTTTGTTTGTATGAGTTATATTTATTGCAATTAGTATATTAAAAAATAAAAATTGATGCATTTGTAGAATATATTTTGTTGAATCATGTTAAAAATAACAGTATGCAAGCCATTTGATACCAACAGAAACAAAAAAATATTTTAAAAAAACCCAATTTGTAACAAATAAGAATAAATATTGTTTTAAATTTTTTCAATTGTCTTTAATATCTTTGAAAATAATTTTGATTTTATGGCACCCAAGAGGGTCATGGATCCCTGGGGGTCCTCAGATCACACTTTAAGAAGCACTGATTTAAGAACTATATTCAGATTGAAATTAAATAATCACTAATGACTTCACCTAATCTAACTATATTTAATAAGGATGAACTTCTGTAGCCATTATTTTTATCCTTTATAGCCATTATTCATTATCTTTTTCTAAAACATAGTTAGCAATGTGTATATATAATATAAAATTAAAGTGATAATGGGGCTGCTTAATCAAAACTCGGTTAAAAGTCACAATATTAGAAGCTTCATTTGTAATAACAGGAAAAAAATAATAATTTACCAGCTGTTCTTAATTAACACTATTATATATGGCAAGCTTTTCATTAGTTAAGGGCTCTAAATTATACCTTAAACATATTTTTCATAATTATCTTACAGCATTTTCTAGAATCTTTAAAAGCAGTAAGTGGATGAAATGCTTTTATTTTCTGAGGTTTTTATCACTCACACAGTGATTGGTCATGAATGTCCTATCAAAGAATAGCTATCTGGATATTAATTGAAACAGGTAGTTTCAACTAATTCCATGATGTAAACACACATGACAAACTGGCCTTGTAAAGGTTTTATACCAGATACAACTAGAAAGCACTCTACTACCTCCATATGCTTAACAGACACAAGAGATTTAGTTTAAAAACTTTAAAGTATTTGGAAGCCATACAACTGAGTAAGTTCTACATCTCCTAGCAGACCATAAACTACATTAGGAGTTTTTACTGTATGTATGTTACATCAGTCCCAGAGTTCAAATCTTGGGCTTCTTCCCCTCACATGTTTGAGTCAAAGGACTTTTGGCTGCTATTTTTCCAGCTTCAAAGCTCTCATCTCCCTGTTAATAAAGAGAAGAAGAAAAAATCTTTCTCTGGAATCAGTTGTCTTTCATTTCACCAGTTCCAGCTGTGCCAAGTCCTGAAGCCAGATTTCATATCACTAATTAATCAATGTTAAATGATCTATTTGCTCTTCAGTATAGTCAAGAAAGGCAACCTTTGATGGATTCTTTTTCTTGCACCCTTGTTTTAAACCATACATTTTCAACTTGGCTATCCAATTTGATGGAAGTGACACTTAAATGTTAATTCTGTCACACAGAGAGCAGACAAATTGGTGGATGTTTCATTCCCTTTCACTCATAATGTACTTTCATTGAAGCTTTCACTGCTGGACATGTCATGGCCTAAAGCTATAAATGTTGTCTATTGGGCCTCATTCTGTTATCAAGGAAAGCAAATCATTGACAGAATGAGGAAGTATACTTGGAGGTTGAAATAGTATAATAATGTGGACTTATAAAAAGGTCCACAGGCAAGGGAAAATTAATTAAAAGGAATCTTGTAATAACCTGGCTAGACATCTGATTAATTAATAAAAAGGCATATACTAAAATAACATGTACAATTATTTTTTTACAGTTCACTTCATCTATTCATAGGTTTTTTCCACACATTTTCATTATTTTCTTCTTACTTTTAATACATCACATTAATTTGAATAAATAGAATCGGTGGGAGTATTACTATTATAATATTACCAAGGTTTTTTTCAGAATTTTATGAAAGCCATATATTATTCACAATATTTTTTTTATTTGATTCAGCTGTGTGAAAAATGTGCTTCTGCCATATGCTGGGTATGCTGTAATTAAGCAAGGATATTGATGACTAGGAAGAAATGGAATGCATTCCCCAATGTTGATCATTTGGAGCCACAAAGTTTTGCCTGGTTCACTACAAGAACTACAGGAAAAACAGAGGCTTATTATTCTTACATGGATAGTAAGGGTGAAAAACAGGGGATGGTCCATGAGTGTTGAACCTACTTATGCACATCTCGTTGGATGCCTGCACTGAAATAAAGTTGCTTAGTATATCACTCCACGTTTCTCTGAAAAGCCGACAGTAGTGGAATGTAAAATCAACACAACACCTAATTTTCTTATATGGTCTCCCCCTTACTAATTTTTTGAAATTTAGGAAATTCATATAAATTAATGGTCCTTTGGTATCTAATGCAGCATATATCTAAAATATTTTCTTCCTTCCCTCTTAATAAATAAATGCCCATAGTTTTGTCTACTTTTGTCTTAGGTGATGGTATATATCTATGGAATTGCAATTTGTAGAACAGTCAAGAGTGCATGAAAATTGCTATGGTTATTGTACACTATCTGGGGCTGGAAGCAATACTAAGAAGGTGGCATGGAATATGATGCTCCATGAAATAGCAATAGCACTTAGATTTATACACTGATCCATAGTGCTTTTCAGTCCTTTCTAAGTTTACAAATATCAGCATATTTCCCCCAACAATCTGGATCCTCATTTTACTGACCTTGGAAGAATGGAAATCTGATTCAATCTTGAGCGCCATCAGGATTGAACTCCTGGCTCTGAGCAGAGTTAGCCTGCAATACTGCTTTCTAAGCATTGTGCCATCATGCCACCACCAAAATTATCACTTTACTTCATTTTTCATCACCACAACATCACAACAGGGTGCTATTGTCACAGCTATTTTGTATTGCCTCACTCTAATCTAGAACAAAAAAAATGTTGTACACTTTCTCCTTTTATGTAAAAGCACAATCTTCTGAATATTCATGATTCTTTTCTCTATTGAAATAACAAAGAAAATTTCTGTCATGTATCATGCCATCTATAAATGATCTGGATAAAGTTCTAAGAAAAGAAAAAAGAAAAGAAAAACCTTAGTCACAAGATCGATACTGCAATAAACACAAAGTCCAAAATGATTTTTCCCCCATTCAACATAGATCACTTGTAGGTAATTATTTCATAAATCTCTTATTCCACTGTTAGCCTCAGATCTGTTAGTCTAAGCTGTCTTTAGCTAAAGAGAAGAAAATAGTGATCACACTGTGAGGAATTTAGGTAATATTAATACTGTGTCCAAGAAACAAAAGATCCGTAATGGCTAATGTAATCATCATTTTTACAACTTTCACATGTTGGAAAAAAACCACAGCTCCACAATTTACCGTAGTTCTTGACTTTATCCTAAAAGCTTGAATTTGTGGTCACTGGCAAAGTCACTCAGATCTAAGAGGTGTCATAATCCTGAATCATCTCATTCAAAATAAGACTTCAACTTAGTTTAGTTGTTGGAAAAATCGAAATTGCTTAATCAGTTGGAGGAGAGCCTAACATCAGTGTCAGAGAAGTATGCTTTGAGAAGTCTTCAGTACTCTTTTATTATCTCTAGCCTTCCTATGAATGAAACGACTCTATACATTTACTTTTTAAATCCCAAACCTACAGAGAGGAGCAGGACTAAAGGACTTCCTTTCTCAAATTCCCAAGGCTGTACTATCTTAAACTTAAAGCAGCTTAAAACTGTTTGCTGGAGATGAGAGCTGGGATGGTGTTGATTATTTCTGCCCTGCAAAGTTTCTGAGATAACCAGAGTAAAGTTCAACTTTTGCTAAGCTCCCTGTGAAGTTTTTGGCCATAATCTTTTTAAAGCTTAAGCAAGACTTCAGTTGTGTGTTAGAAGGGCATCTTTTGTAAGCTTCATTTAATTTTTCTCATTATAAAAACTCTACATTTAAAATTGCAAGCATTATAATATATGATATGATATGATACGATATGATGTGGTGTGGTGTGGTGTGGTGTGGTGGGATGGGATGGGATATGATAATACAATATAAATATCCCACTCTTCGGAAATTTGTTTTCTAAAAAAATATCAGTAATAAAGTTTACATTATATACTACATGACAAATATATATGAAACAACAATGAATGTTGCTGAGCATTGTTGTATTTGATAAGATACTGCTAAATAATTTATTACCATTATGACAAGAAATAAATGAAGAAATGAGAGAAATAGATGAACAGAATTTGTACTCAAAGAAAAATACAGACATGAATTGGATGGTGAAAAGCACAGAAGCCACCCGACCATGTATGGACAGAACATTCCAGAGATAAGAATGGCCATTTAAAAGTCAACAAAAGGCTAAGGTGATACGGAAAGGAAGATGTGATGGGTGCTTCTGATAATGGATTACAAGGAAATCTGTAAGAGACCTCATTTGGAGGGACATCACCATTCATGCATGCTATCATCAGACCTTGGTTCCTCATTTCCTCCCCACACCCATTTTTTCAGTGGGGAAATGTAACTATGTCTGTGTATATTGATGCATAATATTTGATCCAACAGTATTCAATGGAACATTTGTAGGTTAACATACATTGCATATTTCCTGGAGAATTTGTTTTAGGTCCAGGGAAAAAAAAGTGTGATTGTCTGTTGAGGGAGTATTTCTTATTTGAATCAGATGCCTATAGTTGTTGATCAGTGCATTTATATTTATATTTTGGGATACTTGGGATTCCAGCTACTCCCATAAACCTCACTTCACACATAACTCAGCAAAATTCACATTCACCCTCAGCCAATAACAACCTGATCCATCATAAATATGACCAGTTGTTAAAAATCATTTAAATTGGTGGCCATTGCCCCATACGATTGCAGCAAATTCTGCAATTTAATTATATCTTGCATTTCAATGACAAAGGAAGACAAGGTAACCAGAGTCATGTAAGGACATAATTTCTTAATCAAGTTTTGTTTTTGCCACTTTTGCTCCAAGTTAAAAAGGTCTGGTGCTCTAGGCTTTCTTTCAAGGAAACTGCTTGGGGTAGCCATTTTAAAACCTAACTTTTTTCAGATATGGTAACTGAATTATACATAATCCACCAAATATATGGTCATCATAGATTTGTAAAATACATTACCAGTCTTTTTCCAATTGACTTTATAATGATTCCAAGGATGGGTTTTCTCTTTGTCTTTGCCTTTGCCCTTGACTTTTCCTTCCTTCCTTCCTTCCTTTCTTCCTTCCTTCCTTTCCTTGATTCCTTCCTTCCTTCCCTTCCCTTCCTTCCTTCTCAAATTACACTGGCATTTTCATTGAACTATTCATCATGCCTCCAAGATCCCTTCACTGTCAACTCAGTTCTAATAAATATAGGTATATTTGATCTTTGGATTTAATGTGTCACTATGCATTATGTTACTCTTCTTTACAACTGAATGTATTTTCCCCTTTTTTACATCTATTTCCCATTTTTAGAAATATTCTTTTGGAGCTCTTCACCTTTCCATTGTTCTGTCCTCAACAATCAACAAAACTGGCTACCTCCCTGCTCACCTCTAACTCCAAATTATTTATAAACAAATGAGAAAATAATGGTGTCATAACTGATTTTGTTTGAACATATGTCCATTTTTAAAAGAGTGTCTTTATTTCTAGTCTGATTCCTAAACTTAAGCCCTGCTTATTCACAGAAGCACTGTCATTTCAGGCTTCTTGAAAAGTCAACTATGTGACACCTAATGGATCACTTCCATCAAATTATATCCTCCTTTATACAGTAATATCACTCTTCTTCAGGTTTCTTCTATCAAATGCTGTTTTAATTCTGCAAAGTATTTATCAAGCTGCAGAGGGGCTTTATTATTCTTCCAATCCAATCGCCCTGGTAGATTGTTGCAAAAGAAGGAATATGCACTATCATTCTGCAATTTAACATGTTTTTGACCAAATGAACTTCCTGTCTACAATATATATTTCAATTTCAGGTATGTAATCTGATAATAGGATCACTAGAGATGGAAATTGGACGTTCTAGGTCAGCAGCATCTGAACGTCCAAGGATCTCAAGTCCTATCATGAACAGTCAGATAATGTTACCTGTCATATTGGGCTGCATTTTTCCCCCTAATCTTTAGTTGGGATCTCTCTGAACTCAAACTCCTAGTAAGCGCACAGTTTACTTAAAATGCTTGCACCCACAATTTAAGTTGTAACTTGGAAATAGCACGTTAGCATAGCAATGAATTTAGTATGCAAAGGTTACATTTCCCAGCACCTGAAATTACACTGAAATCAAGAATTTAACTGAGCTTTCAACTCTATGAAGGAAGACACATGTATAGCTTTTTCTATCATTTCCATCTTATTTGTCTCCCATGGTTTTTATAACCTTGCTTTAAAGTATTTTTGAAAGTAGTAAAACTCAAAGAATTCCAAGAAAAAGTTTTATAATCTTAAAAATCTCCTGAGCAAAAAAATACCAGACATATTTCTAAAAACACTAAATGGTGACATAAAGGATCTTCAGTAGTTTGAAATCCACCCATTGTCAAGCAGTTTTAGAAATAAACAAGTAGGGATTTCCAGGGAAGAAGTGGCAAACTGAAGTGAAGCTAATGACCACAGTGCAATGAAAAGCCAGCCAAATGGCTGACTCCTTGTATTTCCTCTCTAGGCAAGGAGACAGTTTGGAAGTTGCCGACGAGGCACTCCTCATGAGGAACTCATTGTATCAAAACAATAGTTCCTAATCAGTCTGTCTTGTCCAATAAAATTTGTTCCTCTTTCATAATATGTCTTAAACAAAGTTTATCTATGGGAGCAGGATCTCTTAAAATTGGTAGCCTTTGTCCCATGTGATTGCATCAAAGTCCACAATTTAATCATATTTTGTATTTCAGTGGCAAGATATATGTTCCAGTGTATGTCTCATGAGGAGACTGCAAGACAGCAGTCTTTGGCAGGTTTAAAGTTCTGGGAGATGAAGGAACAGCCATTTTGCTAAAACCACAATTGGTACCTTCAAGAGGACACTGGGTTCACATTCTTCCTTTCCTACTCACTTTTAGAAATTGATTACTAACTGCCTTTCAATTATTAGGAACCATTGTTTTGATACATTTTACAGCACTGAATTCTTTCAATCAGAGTAGGCAAATACCGCCTCTGACTGGCCCCAGAGTGGGGTGGGAATGGAGATTTTGCAGTATCCTTCCCCTGCCATGCCCACCAAGTCACGCCCACCAAGCCACGCCACGCCCATCAAGCCACGCCCACAGAACCGGTAGTAAAATAAATGGACTTCACCACTGATTTAAGGACTACATTTTTTTCGGGAATTAATTAAAATAATAATAATAATTAAGATGTTTGTTTTAAAAAGTTACATAAGGACGAAAAGTCTAGATAAGTTTGAAATATGTTTTTAGAATAAATTGTAAGAACCCTTTCCATGGGAAAAATATTTTTTGTTTTGAATTCTTTAAAATAACATGATACATTGGGATTTGAAGCTGGGCACTAGAGGGAACCTTAAAGACTGCTTACATTTGACTTATAGTACTAATACAGATGGAACCCAGAAATTTGTAATGAGAAATGAAATGCAGCATTTGAAAGCCATTTTTTGTATAGTAGTTAAGGCATCAGGCTAGAAACTAGGAGATCATGCATTCTGGTCCTGGCTTATGCACAAAATCAGCTTGGGTCAGGGGTGAAATGTAAAAATTTCCCTACCGGTTCTGTGGGCGTGGCTTTGTGGGCGTGGCTTAGTGTGGTCATGTGACTGGGGGATCAAAAGACAGAAAC
>JANHFT010002194.1:127429-139584 GCA_032467955.1 Pseudoxenodon macrops | reverse complement strand
GGAAGGAAGAGAGAAGGAGGGAAGTAGAGAGGGATAGAAAGGCTGCACTTTTGGAAAGTGGGGATGGTAGGAAAGAAACCTGGTAGAATAAAAATTGGGAGAAATGAAATAAAGGTGGGGTAAGATAATGTGAAAAAATTACACTATGATATGTAAAATGTTATATATATGGAAATGAGATGTTAAAATTATTGTTATGAAAAATAAAAAATGTTTTGGAAAAAAAATGATCCTTTCCTACGTGGGTGTGCAAATTTTATATAGAAACATACAACACACACACATACATAGAAGGGCTTCTGTATACAGTGACATAGATGCATTTTGTAAATGGCAGGATGAAACTGAAAAAAATGTTTAGAAAAATGAGAGTAGGATAAAGATACAAGTGACTCAAAGGGGTGGCGCATTTAAGACATGGCCAAAAGCTAAGTAATGATAGGATATATTTCAAACAAGTCAACACCTGTTTCAAACCCCCTCCACCATCGTAAAAGTTTCTTGTCAATCATGATAAAAATATTTTTAATTTACTTAACTCTATATTTGAAATATTGTTACACCACAGCACTATCATAATTAAACAATTGAATTTGTTTCTTCACTTGCAAACCTAAGAATACTTAATTGGGAGTAACGAAACATATAATTTAGAAATGATCATTATTTATATTATGTAGGTACCTCATCACAAAGGTAACTCTATTACATGTTAGTGCTAAAACAATAATAAGATTTTTTTTTAAATCTGGCCACATCCATATTTTAATCAACTTAAATAATTTTAAGAACTTAAATAATTTTAATTAACCTTCATAAAATTGTAAAATAAACAAAATTAAACATTTAGATTCAGTACATGCCTAAGATACAATAATCATTGCTAAGCACAGAACTACTTGCTTTAAAATGTAACTTATTGGCCATTGCACTCATCTTCTGCCTCCCAAATGGTTGTGATCTCTTTGACGTGCAAGCCACAAATTCTCTACCAAAAATCCATTCATGGATCTCTCAACTTGCCAAGCTCAAATGCTGAAATTTGGCAACTGAATGATGGAATTCATTTGACACTATTTTGATATTTTCCAGTTAAGAATGGAATGAGAGATAGCCTTCTGGCTCCAATATCTACTCTCAACTCCCTGAATCTCTGATGATTGTTTGAAAATGAAATTTTGGAGTCAATGAGGCATATTCTTTTTTCTAGTTTCTCAAAATTAACCATTTTCCAGATACTTTCCCCAATTCACCACATGCTACCATATAAATGTGATGGCTTTGAGTGCTTCCTGAAAGATTGAACAATGGCTTGTGCCCTGAACTCTGAAATGCTTTCTACTATTGTTTCTGGGAAGCTGGTTCTGTTTTCAGTCCTAGTTATACCCAAGCCATTACAGATTTGCTCAACAGACAGATTTTTTTACTACCTTTAACTAGACTTAGATTGAATCGAGCATTGTACCTGGATTTCTTATACTCTCATAGATGTAAGGGGAAAAAATAATTTTTAGATAATCATACATAAATGATATATCCAACAAAAGGGCTTTGTATAAGCATAGGTGTAAAATTCCTTCCATTTATCTTTTGCCGGCCTTTTTTTAAATGTCATTTTTAATTCATTGTACAGCTGTTTGAACAATTCTCTAGATTGCCATTTTATTACAGGTAAATGAAACCATAGTTGTTATGTTCTTAACATTTTTATTATATATTGCCCTACACTTGTAAGATACAATAAATGTGAAATAGTAAAAAAAAAAACATGCTTGTAATAAATGTTTGGTATTTAGAAACATAACGTTTCTCTTTTTCCCACTACCCCAAATTAGCTGTCTGTAGCCCAGAAGAGTATGCATATAATATTTTAATATATCCCCAATATTGATAAAGAGGAATAAACTTTATCCCATAAATACTTCAAATTGACTAATGTACAAAGTAATTTCTTATATACATATTTCAATTTTCTGTGCAAGGTTTTCCATGAACATATGCTATACATTGCTACTCAAGGCTGTGAGGGAAATGTTGTTTGATATCCTTTCCAGATGCCTACAGGTTGTCTGGGTCTCGATGGGAGAAAACAGACTGAAGGTGAACACTAGTAAGTGTGAGTTGGGAAATCATTGGTGTGCTATGTAACTACAAGAATTGTTTTTTGATAGATAAGCACTACTTTTCAGGAAGCAGGTTTGTGATTTGGATGTCCTTCTGCTGCAATATCAGGTAGAATATGACCAAAGGGACCTACACTTACCTTCATTTGTGGTATCAGTTGTGGCCTACCTAGAGCTAGCTATAGTAATTCATGCCCTTATCATCACCTAGCTAGATAACAGATATGTGAGCTATTTGGGTCTTTCTTAAAACTGATTCAAAACCACACTTGGTTAAAAATATAATAGCCTGCATAATTTCTAGCTTACATCATTGGGAATATTTAACATTGACTTTGTTGATTCTTCATTGGCTTCCAATTATTTTCCAGGTACAATTTAAGCTATAATTTGTTGCCTGGATATCTACAGGAACACCTGCCCAACCATTATGTCAAACAGAAATAAACTGTTACTGATTCCACATTTTTCAGAGATCTGGAGGGGTAACTGAAGTCAGAAGATGCTGATTTTCCATGAACGATCTCCATATAGAGATTAGACTTTCTCCCTTTTTGGGACATTTTAAAAATTAAAGACAGGGTTGTGTTGAACCACCTCTCTTGATTTATCTTCATTTTCTAGTTTATAAAGAATAAAAGTTAATGTTGGGTAGTATTGTTTTACTGTTTTTATTTTTTTAATCCTTTGGATGTTTTACTTGATTTTTGCCATCTATGTAAGCAGCCATTAGATTGGATTTTGGTGAAGTGGGAATGTGGTAAGTAAAGTAAATAAATGAATATTGAACAGAGCTGTTTAATTTGGCATTCAATTTTATTTATTCTGGTAGAAGTTTAGTATGATTTTCATACAACAGCCAACATTCTCAAGTCGTATTTATTTCTTGTCCCAAAATATTTATTTTTAGCAGCAATCTGTCAATCAACTGTGTTTAATAATTGAGAAGGACCAAGTTTGGGAATTGTGAGTATAATAGCCATCAATTTCATGCTGTTATTTGGTTACCTACATTAATAAATAATCAGATGTCAATTCAAACACTTCAGGAATTAAAATGGAAAGAGGAGGATTGAAAGTACAGTGCTCTCTGGTGCAATATCCAAACAGCTCATTTTTTTCACAAAATCTAGTTCTAATTCCAGACAGGCATTCTAAAGAGGTCATTCTGGAAGCCTGTAAAATGATTAATGATTTTTACACAGCTGGGGGAAATGATCAACAATAAATTGAAGTGGGCAAATTTGTAAAAATACACTTATGGGAAGATAAGCATAAAAATAAGCAGCATGTTTATACATGCTAAATTTGAGAGTGAGCTATTCAGTGAAATGTAAAGATCAATAAATTAGAAAGTGAAGCAAGGCAATTATTTACTCTTCTGAGCTTATGAAATTTTGAATGAGGATCATACACAGATTTATGCAAAAATATACTTGTATTGACAATTAGCAAGAAGAAATAAGTTTAGGTGGGGTTCTTCATTTCCAGACTTTTAATTAATGTTTTAAATATGAATAAATTTCTTCTAAATGGATATATCATCAAAGTAAGCTTCTCACGCGCATTTGTTAGTTTTATGTTTTAGGGCTATTGTTAAAAGCGGTGACTTCGTGTGAAATAAAACTGAACCATTGGCTACTTGTTATATCAGAACACTAAAATCCTACAGGTAAAATCCTTTGTCTGTCTATGCCACTTATTCACCAGAATTTTGAAATGTAAGCTAAAGAGATGAGTTAAGGAGCTGGCAGGAAACAGTTGGAATTAAAGTGAAAAACAAGAGAAAAATGGCTTGCAAATAAAGAAACCAAAGAAGAAGGAAGGTGGTGTTGTGGGATTCTATTCAGCACTGATATCCAGAGGAAAAAGAAAATCTAAGTGTCAAGTGTGCCAAGTGTCATATTTTCTCTGGTACCTTAGAAAAATTGCTATGGATACCAATAGTTGTGTTGAGCAAACTTTTTTGCAGTTTGAATAATAGGAAAATTGCCCTGGAGGAAAAAGTACTAATGCCCCTTGAATGACTACAAATTGTTAAATTGCTTGCATAAGACAGGAATTAGGAGCTTTTGTTAATACAACAAGGCATGGGAAAGGCATAAGTATATAAGAATGTCTGAAGAAGGAGGTCATCCCAAAAATTCTACCTTCTCTTCTGTCTTATTGAGTTGCATTGCTAGTGACATCAATCATCAGCCTGCCAATGAAACAAGCTTCTGGGCAGAAACTTCCTTTGCTTTGTTTTTTAATGTGGTGACTTGTAGGTGAGTTTAGCAAGCTCATATTGTCAGTGTTGGAAGAAAGTGAATGTTACCAGAAGCAATGTTTTTGTCAAAGCTAATGGATCAATGTGCACTAAAAGAAATCCAGAGAACAGGCTGTAATTACTAGTTGTTCAAGATAACAAAAACAAACATTTTGTTAGAAGGTTAAAAAAATGGACGTATGGGGAAAGGAGAAATGATGTTGTTTGTACAAGCAAGTGCAAAATAACATACGTGATCATTTTGTCCTTCTCTATCTTCTATTGTGATTTGGTGATCAATACTTACTTTCAAAGGCTTTTACTTTAGTATTATGTTAGTTAAAAAAACACACACTCATTTTTCTCCCTGAAAACAAGACTCATTAATAAAATTTTTGGAATATTTGGAATCCTTCATTCCACCTAAGGGTTCTACGGACTGAAAATAAAAGCAAAATGTTGTTTCTTTGGATGTACTATAAGTAACTAAAGTAATAGTAAATTGATACTTCAATTTTTGTCTGTGTGTGCAGGAGAATGGCTAAGAAGAATTTGTAAAATTTCTTTTTCTAGTAGCAGTGAATACAGCAATGAGTACAGATTTTTATTTACAAATATTTGATTAATGACTATTTGAAGTTACAATGGCAACTGGTATTATTTATTTATTTATTTGGAAAATTTAGATTGCCGTCTACTCACTCACAGAGACTCAAGGCAGCTTATAGGAAATAAAAACATGACATAAAAGAAATAAAAAAAATAAAAACATAAAATAACCCCCATGCTCCCAACCCGGTGACAACACATACTCATACCAGCCATTTAATGGGTTCCATCCTACTCTGGGTTCAACAGGCCCTCTGGCAGAACCATGTCTTTAGGGCCTTCCGAAAGAAGGTCAGAGTGGGGAGGGCAGTCTAATTTCTGGATGGATGATGTTCCAGAGGGAGGGAGCCACCATGGAGAAGGCCCTATTTCTGGGTCTTGCCAGATATATCTCCTTAGGAGATGGGGCCCGCAACATTCCTTGCCTTACCACTCTAGTGGGTCAGGTGAATGTGACTGGCAAAAGATGATCCCTCAGATAACCTGTTCCCAAGACATGAAGGGCTTTAAAGGTGACAACCAGAACCTTGAATTGTACCCGGAAACAAATTGGCAACCAAGGCAGTTCCCACAGGAGAGGTGACACATGTGCACACTGAGGTCTGCACAAAACCATGCAGACTGTTGCATTTTGTATGTAGGGTGCATTGCAATAGTCAAGATGGTAGGTGACTAGGACATGAGTGACAGTGAGTAAGGATTGTTGGTCTAGGCTAAGGCATAACTAGTGCATAACCATCAGTTGCACAGAGACCTTCTTGGCCATGACTGCCACCTTCTCTTCAACTAGGAGCCATGAGTCCAAGAGAATTCCAAGATTATGCACTCAGTCTGTTTGGGGCAGTGCCACCCCATTCACAACCAAAGGTGGCAATTCTCCATGGACTAAATAACCCCAAAACCAGAGCCCCTCTGTCTTGCCAGTGTTTAGTTTCAATCCGTTGCTCCCCATCCAGCCCCCAACATCCTCCAGGCACTGCTTTACAACATTGCTTTACTGACCAAAGGCTGAGATAGTAGAATTATTGTCGTGATGCCACATTCATGTGATCAAAATTTGGGTACCTGGCAACCATCATATATTTATGTCAGTTGCACCATTTTGAGGTTATGTGATTGTCATTTACAACATTCCTAGAAGGTTTGCAAAGTCAATGGGTAAAGCCAGAGACACTTAATGACTGTGGTTTGCTTAACTACTGTGGTGATTTGCTTAATGACCACGGCAAAGAAGTGACAAAATGACCCCACCAATCCAGTCCCAATTGTGATTGCAGTCGAGGGCTCCCTCTATGCAGTTTTACAGTTATGTACAGCTCCCCAGGGCAGATTAGTAAACTTTTCTGAGGTAAAATACTTTCACTTTAAAAGTAATTTGTCAAGATGAAGAAGCCACCAGATTTACCTGATTCAACTGGATAAAAAAGTTTGGTTTTCCTTGACTGGTACAGATCAATCTTGCAGAAGACAATCATTTTAATTTTCTCCCCAAGGTAGCTGAGGCCTTCCAAGCCTGGAAGGGTGCTGGGCTGTTGTTAGTTCCACCTACTAGTCCTTAGTAATGTGTCTTAGACACATCTTGCAGCACTTGCCAAAAAAAAAAATTTCAACTGCTCATGTGCTGCTAAGGAAAGGAAGTCAGCAGCATGAAAAAGAGACATTCTTCTATGTTGTTTGCAGCTTTTGGCTGCTCATCAGAGCTTGAGAGAAACCAAATGAAAGAAGCATGAAAGAAGCTTTTCCACTTTACTACCCCTCTCCCATCATCAAGCCAGTGATGAAGAGAAAAGGAGAAAGCAAATAGCATGAAAGGAGCTTTTCTACACTATTGGCCTCTTTTATCCTCTAGCTTTAGGCAAGGGGCATGAAAGGACGAGTACATGTGTGTCTGGGTGTAGAAGCATGAACATCGACATGTATGTAAGAGGAAGAAATATTGTAAACATATATACTAAATACAGAGAAAATAAGGCATTTATTTTGTTCTCTGATGATATAAATATAAAGTGTATATTTTGAAATTCTCTATACAGATATGAGAATGTACAGATATGTAGTGGTTAGGCAGTTTCTCTTAAGTTTTTCAAAGACAAAAAAGATTGAGGGCAACACTTCTCATATAGCAGTGATAGTAGTACGGATTCCGAAACAGTCCAATGACTGTTTTCCTTATAAAATCTTTCTTCAGAATTTAACTGAAATCCAATTGCAAACCAAAGCAATTCATACCTCTGAAGGAAAGGTTCTAAAGTGAGAGACCAGCCTTTTACACGACAGCGTGGTGCATCTTGTTATAAAGCAATCCAGGAACATTGCATTCATGAATTTGTAAAACAAGTTCACTTGGATTAAATTGAATGAAACATTTTTTTACCCCAAATGTTGCATATCTGTATGAATAAATTAATATATAGGTACTGGAAACTTTTTTTTTTCTAAAACAGATAAAATATGCAACCTATGTGTGTTTGTATACACAGACAGAGAGAAAGAGAGAAATTGAAAATTTATGCAGTGCTTCTAAATAGAGTGGATTCATTGGGGAAACTTCAACATTCATTACTGAACAGAGTTAGGGCTTTATTCAATGCAAATACAGCAGGTGTATCTCTGCTCTCTGACTGGCCCCAGGAGTTTCCCCAGGCTATGTTCCATTGGTTTCTTTCATCTGTCATTGTGCTTTGTCTTGAAGTGATTATCATTTTTATCACTGACAATATGTAAACGCATCCCTATGTGTGTTTTATGTTCATTACATCTTGTTCTCTGAGGATGACACATTGAGAGATTTTTTTTCTTCCAAAAATGAGAAAGTCTTTTAAAAGTATTGTGATTATGTATTTTAATTCCTGCCTCAAGACACTCTTTTTACAATTCAATAGGAAACCAGTTTAAAATGCATATTTTTCATAAAGAATCTTCTGGCTTCTTGTATGTTAATTTAAATGTGTTAAAACCTGTGTGTGTATGTGTGTGTGTGTGTGTTTATGTGCTGCTGCTGTTTTTTGTTTGTTTGTTTTCAGCAATAGTTTAGTGTCTATTTCTATTGATTTTTGGGGTCTAAATGAAGGTAACAGACTTCAAGTAACTGTATTGATTCTCCTAATATATTGTAGACAGTTCTTAATGTGGAATACCAGAACTTGTTATGTTACAGATGCTAACTTGGAATGATTTCTTCTTTTGTGATGTACTACACCACAATGTGTGATGGCACATATTGATCAGACCTGACCAAAGGTCAACTAATGACAGGAACACTTTCAAAGTGAGTTTCTACAGCAAACAAGGTCTGCTATAGCAAGTCAAAAAAACTGTACACTACAGTTCCCGAAATTCAAACTTTGCTGCCTGGACCTATTTATTGCAAAAAATATCTGTAGGGTATTGATATCTTAAATTGTGGCCTGATTATTCCATAGTTTTGAGCTTAATGGTGACTTTCAGTTTTGAAGAATCTGCGGAGATTGCTGTCCCTATTCTGAGGGCCAGAAAGGCATCCTCCTAATCTGCAAATTATAGAAATTAAGAACCTTGATTCCTTGAACTTTATTATTTTTTGAAAGCCTTAATGTCTGATCCTGAGACACATAGTTTTTTTTGGGGGGAAATCAAGTTTAAAAAAATTAAGGTAAAATAAGTCCACCACAGATTTTAATGACGAAAAAAATCAGTCTCAAATGGAAGCATTTGTGGTAGGAATCAATAGTTTGGTGGGAAATTGCACATTAATTTAATCCTTCTTGACTTTATACTTTTAAAAATGAGAAAGAATAAATGCAACATCATACTTGCCTGTTTTTGAATCATCTAAATAAAAGTGTTATCCCTCTTTTAGCATGTCATTCACTTACACATTATTATTTTATACATCCTGACAATTTTTTGTTTTAATACAGTCTCATGTTATAAATTTATCTAAACTCCTTGCTATTTGTAATAATTGGTATCACGTACTGTTTGACATTAAAGCCTGCATTCGATTAACAGATGTGCACATTTAAATAATAGAAACATTACACTCAACTGAATACTTAGAAATAATTGAATTTACCATTGGATTCTTTACAAGTTGTCTGACTTGAATACAACTGCAGTTGGCAATCACAATATGCCAAAAATAATGACTAACTTCCTGCGATAATTGTCTCTCTACTAAATAAAATGACTGGCTCCAGTTTGGCAAAGTGAGTGGAAATTTAATTTTTTAAAGTATATTCATCTACATATACTTTTCACTTATTAATTCAGTTTGTATGCTGAATATACTGAGAAATGCTGGATTGGAAAAAGAGAAATATAGTTGGAAGAAATATAGTTTTAAAATTGAAGGAAAAAACATAAATAACCTGCATGACCCTGTTCTGATAGCTAAAACTGCAAATGTTCTGCAATCTGTGGTAAAGAAAGTCATGGAATACAGTAAAGATGGGACCAGGTCTGAATATTAAGAAAATGAAAATAATGACAAGTAAAGCTTATAGTCTTGAATTGATAATGAATATATTCTATTAGTAGACAATTTTATGTAGCTCAGAATGAACATTTTAGGATTCCTGATGTCTCCACTATTAAAGCTATTGTAATTGTGGCTTTTTTGCTTTTTGGGATTGCCTATCAACAATGCAGGAAACAGAAACTAGAAAATATGTTATCGACTATCTTTGTTAGGTACTAATTAAGGCATTGGGAAAGATATTTTGTGACTATCTATACCTGCAAAGATCATGTTGATCATGCTTTTTCTTGTGAAACTCTTTGAAACTGAAAGTCGGACTTTGAAGAAGCAGTGTAGAAAGTGTATTCATTTTTCAGTACACAAAACTATTATCCAATCTGTCTAGAGATGGATTTAGGACAGTGAATTGCATTGTTGGAAACTCTAGATTACTAGAAAGGACCAAAGTCTATATTCATCCTGTTATTCTTTGAAAGCAAAGTGATGTAGGTTGGAGCAAGTAATACATCTTCACATGTAACAGGACTGACCAGAAAATAATCTTGTAGTCATGGAAGATACTCTAATGGAAATGTCATTTCAGTCGAAAGTTTTAGAACAAAGTGAAATCTCTTCCAGCAATCATTAGGAGTGGAATTTAACTCAATATATTCACATTTAAGCATATTTGGAATATAATATGACCCTTTTGGTCAACACATCTAAAATGGGCACTGTAGCTATACAAGAGGTAACCAAAATTATTAGATTATCCCTGCAGTGTGTTTTTTTAAGTTTTGAAAGAACATGTGTAAAGTTCTGTGTAAGATATGCATATGTAAATTCTTTCATGGAATGGAGGATATAACTAGAGAAAAAAATATGCCTCTATTATAATCTTGGCTTATCTACTTAAATTAATTTAGAAAGACTCAGTATCAATAAACAGAGAGTATTTCTTTATACAAAATAAAATTCAACAGTGGAACTTGCTATCATTAAATATAGCAATAAATTAACAGATGATCAGACCATCAGTGTTTACTCTGTATTATCTCCTGAATCGCAACCCTAATAACTATGCTATACTATGAGAAATAATGAAAGAGGGCCATAATGTGTTTTGCAGAACAGATTTGTGAGACGTCAGATGCATTTATTTGGTTATTCTATGATACAGAATATTGAATTTGATGGGCTGTTTTCAGCCCATCAGCAGGACTGTTTTCATGTTTCCAGTGAGTTAAAAATCTAAAACGTCGGAGTTCCATGCTTCTTGGCGATCTACATACATATTTCCTATTTCTTGTAAATGTGAAAAGGGAAGCAGTTAAATGACATAAATGGGCAGGCCAAGTACCTCACTTCTCTTTTTCTCTATGACAGAATTGTAACTGTCCATTGCAGAATGATTAATAGGGCATTGTTTATAGCAGTGGTCCCCAACCACTGGGCTGCACAAGTGGTGTGCACTCACACTTGTGTGCGCAGTTCCATTTGCACGAGTGGCAGGCACTTGGGAGGCAGCTTGGGAAGCTCCATTTGCATGAGCAACAGGCACATGCACCGTCCACTTGTGTATATGGAGTTGTGTGACCACTGCTTAATCAGAACCATTCCCTCCCCCCCCATTGGTTCACAAAGATGGAAAAGTTGGAGACTCCTGGTTTAGAGTACTTAATACTGGTGTTCTGGTCATAAAAAATAGTTATCTAACCTCTGTTTCCCTTATAATCCTGAACTAGCAAAATATATGCTACTGAGTGAATCAAATCAGGTCTGTCACAGTTCCAAGTAATACCCCCATAGCAGACAGAACTCCGAGGCAGGTAGATTCCACAAAGAAGAGTTTAATTGGATGTATCTTATTGGCACAGACTGGTGAAAACAGACTAAATGTTCCCATGGTTTTCACCTAATTAAAAATAAAAGTTTTCCCCTTTCCCAAACAAACAGTCACATGGTCCAATCAGGGTGCTGTCTAGCTGCTTGGTAATATCAGTTCTCCTCTCTTCAGCCACCTGTTGGAATGCCCTTGGTTCCCAGGGGAAGCATTTTGCTTTGGCTACAAACCCCCAGCTATCTCCATTTCACCCTCCCTCTCTCATCTCTGTTGTGGCAACACTGAAGCCTCAAAGATGGTCTCAGTCAGGCCAACTTCAGAGCTGAGGTTGTGCTAGAAGGTAATTTCCAAAATATGCATTTAAAAATCTAATCTGTATAGGCAGCTACAGTATATATTTTGACAATACCCCATCATTTACAATTAACTATGATTTGACAGGGCATACTGAACTGAAACAGATATATAATATTTTCTCTTCTTTCTAAGTATACAGATATGTTTATTTGGTTATTTTTAACTCTGTTTGATATGTTTAATTCTCTATATGGTTGGTTACATTTAATAAATGAAACACATCTGATTTGCTCATTGAAACTGCTCAGTACTTTTGGTTGATATAAAAACAATTCATAAAGTAATTTGTCAGGATCAAAATCTATCTAAAAGAGAGATTCGCATAGTTGTAAAGAAACAATTAGATGTAAAATTCAAGAATTCCTGTATTTAATTTCTGGTTTTGAAATGGTTTCCTATCAACATGATATAGAATTTAAAAAAAATTAATTGCAATATATGCAAATGTGGCATTCCCTTTGCTGGTTTGGTCTGGTATCAGGCCTACAACTATATTTCTGTTGGATCTTTGGCCTGCCACACTTTCTATTATTCTAC
>JANHFT010002194.1:114242-124378 GCA_032467955.1 Pseudoxenodon macrops | reverse complement strand
TTTGTTTATGTTTATACCTATACCTGCTATCTTGTACATGTTTGACAAACAAACAAACAAACAAACAAACAAACAAAATCTTAGGAGAATAAGATAATAAGGAAGAATAAGAGGGCTAAGTTCCTGTGGAACAGATCCAGACAAATATGCAGTTTCTAGCCAATCAACCAGACACCATGCTGTTAGACAAAGACCAGAAGAGATCAGTGGGGATGGATGTAGCAGTGCCAATTAACAACAACATCAGGAAGAAGGAGTACAAGGAACTGGAGAAGTACCATGGCCTCAAGGAGGAACTAGAGAGGATATATAGAGCTGGGGTGGCACAGTGGTTAGAAAGCAGTATTGAAGACTAATTATTTTGAGTGTCAGCAGTTTGATCCTGACCAGCTGAAGTTTGACTTAGCCTTCCATTCATTTGAGGTTGGTAAAATTAGCACCCAGATTGATGGGGGCAATATGCTGATTCTGTAAACCACATAGGGAGGGCAGTAAAGTACTATGGAGCAATTTATAAGTCTAATTGTTATTGGTATATGGAACTTAAAATCCAAAGTGGTACCAGGGATGGTAGGAATAGTTGGGATTGTGACTCCCAAGTTGGGAGAGTGGCTCTAGCAAATCCCAGGAACAACATCATAGTATTCTGTCCAGAAGAGTGTAGTATTAGGACAGCTAAGCACCGTGCAGAACTGCCAAAGTCCCAAATAGAGGACCCAAGATTAGGAAAACTCATATCAGTGACAATAGGATATATGTGTGATACCAGTAGTACATATAATATACATATAATTGACTTTGGGTGCTTTTTACAAGTGCACAACATATTCTGTTTCATGGCATTTTCATATTTATTGCAGATTTTTCTACTTTTACAATAGGCAAAATAGAAGTGGGTTTTTCCCATTTTTCTCTAGTCTACAGTTCTGGAATTTGAAATCTCATCTTGGATTCAATTACTAACCAAGCTTTCTAAATTTTTCAGATTACACAAGATTAGATATTAACGTGTCACTTGATGCTTTCAATGATACTCAGTAGAAAATTTCCCTTAGACCCATGTTGTATAGCTTATGCACCGAAGACAAATTCCTTGTGTGTCCAATCGCACTTGGCCAATAAAGAATTCTATTCTATTCTATTCCTAATCTTGTGTCTATCTTTTATGAAGCCTGATATAAAATATGCAATATTTTAAGCATTCACACATTTATCTTTTAGTCTTATCACATATCATTTGGCCTTTATATTTAAATTTGTTTATACAGAAATAATCTTTCTAATACGACTCCTATATGTTTATACTTTGCATGGCATGAAGTAACTCAACTTGATGGTTCAACTTGCTAAAAAAAAATCAACATAATTTCTGCTTGACAAGCAGCTACTAAATACACAATAACTTGAGCTAGGGAAGAAGTTTATGTTTATAAAACATGTGTGTTTTGTCAAATGCTGGAAAAATATTTTTTAAATAAATAAAGTCCCATTTCTCCTGTTTATATTGAAAGAAAGCAAGAATAAAATATAGTCTTTACATCCTCTTTTTAGGTTTTATGAGTATTGTCCTTCTGGATAGTTTAGTTAAAATTTTGAGTTATTCTTCAATATCTGGAAGGCTAACAAACAAATATTCATTTTCAATTAGAGCATCCAAAATGAATGGTATCATCCATAAATATTAAGAAATAAAATACCTTTCATCAGATGTACATGGATCTAAAATGAATTCAGCAATTGTATTACCGAAGTGACAATACACAGGTTTGTGCATTTGTGGTTTGTTTTCTTATTTCTGTATATTAAGTTTTGCTTTTAGAGATATATGGGACTGTAAAGGAAATTTTTATTCAGGTTATTTTTTTTCCTTCTGGTTTTTGTTCAAGCACAACCCTCATATCTGTTCTCTTTCAACCATAAATCCCATGTAAATTCATTCTTCATTTCTGTTGCATAGAATTAATATGAACCAGGCAGGAAGATTAAAGAATTTGTTTCATCTGATTTCCTCATCCAGCTTTTCAGACTGGAACTGAGAATTCATGCAAGCGTCTAAGATTAGATGCACCAATGAAGTGAATATATTCAACAGTTTGTGGATGACTCACAAAATACCTTCAAATTCTATCAGTTCTATCCATCCAGATATAACTTCAAAGGAGAAAAAAGAACCATCAAAGGAAACTCTAATGAAGATGATACAACTGTTGTTAACTGTTTATACCATAAATTATTTTCCAAAGGGTGCTTGTTATCTAAACTACTCACTTGTGAAAATAATATTCATATCTAATTCTCTATGTTCTATCAAGAGTTCTTTAGTCTTATAAAAATATTGATTAGATATATGTCATTTGTAACACAGAAATGATAAAAGTTAATTCCTACTCCAGTAATGGCAGAATCAGCATACAAGAGGAAACCTAACTAAAAACATTTTAAAGTGCATTTAGGTGAATATAGAACCTATTTTAGAGAACCTTCCAGAGAGAGGACAGGCTACAGAAATCTATTTCAAAAATAAATAACAATGTACTTAGAGAAAAATAACAAATATTCAGGGAATAAGATGCATAAGGAATATGGGAAAAGAAACAAGCAGAAAAACAATAATTTTAGGATAATAGTGTCTGACTATGGTACTATTTGTACTGTTTGACAAACATTGTTTGATCCTAATAAGATACATAGAAATGTTGTGTTGATGATGGTTGCAACTGACTTGATAAATGTGCTTGCTTACAGATGTTCTGTTTTCCAAAATAGAATATTGTGTTGTTGCATTCTAAACAAAGCAACATCAAGACACTCTGCTGGTTTGCAGTTATTTGGGACAGCTTGACATTTGAAAGCAGCATTTTGGGATCATTAGCATACAGATATTCCTTGAATTACAATTATTTATTTAGCGACTGTTCAAAGTGACTTACAAGCAGGACTCACCCTTAGAACTGTTGCAGCATCCCCACCATCACGTAATCAAAATTCAGGAACCACCACTATTTACAACAGTTCCAGTGTCATTAGCATTTGTAGCCTTCCCAGATGTCTTCTAGCAAGCAAAGGCAATGTGAGAAGCCAGATTCATACAACCACATGATTCAGTTAACAATGGCAGTAATTTGCTTAACAGCCATAACAAAAAAAGTCATAAAAATAGGTGGACTTAACAACTACCTTGTTTAGTAACAGATCTGATTCCAATTGTGGTCATATGTCGAAGATTGCCTGCATATCAAATATATAAAATTAATTATATTGTTATCTGGTATAACATCCAGTTAATAGGTACAGCCTATTATTTGATGGATGATAAAATAAGAGTTCATTAACCTAACTAGATAAAGTCCATCTCCTCAAATATTAGAGACAAAGCTCCAGGCAATCCTGTCCAGAAATGATAAATGTAAGGGATTCAGTCGATATCAATTTAGAAATTATATTGTTCTGAGGACAAGTGGGCTTGAAGAGGAACTTGTTGTGGTCCGCCAGTGACCTGCAGAGCTGGCAAGGAAATAAACAGTCTGTGAATGAACATAATTCACAGCTGTTGAAATAAAAAGAGTTTTTTGGGGGGCTAAGTTTGTGATTTATGCTTTCTCAGAGAGCCTAGGTCAGAACAGAAGTAATCCCTTTCACAAGGAGTCCTTTCAAAGGAAATGGACTTGTTAAAGGATTCACCTGTTACTTTCAAAACATATTTTAAAAGATTTTTAACACATGGGAAGTGAATTAACATCAGTTATAGCATTTGTTTGTAACAATGCCTGCTTTTTCAAAGTTCTGAAAACTATAAGAAACTAACAACATTCATAGCAACTGTGCATGTTAATAATAAAATTGATGTATTTTGGTCAAAAAACAATAGGAATACGACAACAAAAAAAGAAACTATACTATGCCCTGGTAATTTATCAAACATCTAGATCAATAAGGCTGAAATTAGACATCCCATTTCTAAAATGTTGCTTGTTGGATTCATCTTGCCAAACATAAGCAAGATATGATTCCATTATATAGAGCAGGCCCGCAGGCCAGATATGATCCATGCAGGCCACGCCACCTCAATTCTGCAAAGGCAAAAAACATTGTGATACATCATAATGCGGCCTGCAAAGTGATTGAGTTTGACACCTGATATAGAGTAAGGCACTGTTTCTTAACTATCAAAACCATCAACAAAGCTTGCCAAAACTTCACAAAAATGTTGAATCAGAAATAGAAAGGATAAGATTTCTTTAAAAAAATTAATGATCAAAAGCCAAAAGCATAGTAGATTGAAAAATTAAAACAAAATGCTGTAATAAACAAAATAAAGAAATCAAATGCAAAATGAAACTTGGCTTTGTGATGAAAGTAGCTATAAAAGTCGTTCCTAGAAGCTTTTACCTATCTACTTCCCAAATTATAAACAACTGTGTTTCAAAATTGAAAAGAAAAATTTAATTTCCATTAGGGCATCACACATAAAGACAGAGAAAGGCTTAGGTCCCTAAACTGCTGCGCAGAGAGAGAATTTATGTTATAAATTCATAAATCAGTACAGTAATGCAATCCATCCAGGGAAGACTTAGTGAGCACAATAGGACTTTATTCTAAATAATTTTGCATATGATTAGATGATAATTTTAGAAGTATGCTCTGAAAAGATACCACCTTTTTAATGCCACCATAATAAAGCTGAATTAAAACCCTGGTAACACTTTCTATATGACAACCTTTCCATTTTGGCAATACTATAAGTAGTTACTTTAATGTCGCTATACACAATTCCCTCCTACCCATATTTTAATCCATTCCAGACTTAGATTTATTTTTTTCAACCAGAAAAGTGTAAAGTATTCTTTAAAAGGGAAGCGGCTGCATTCTTTTAAAAGGAATTTAATATGTGATGAAAACACCTGCTGCTCTATAGTAATTTTCAGTGAGTATAGTCAATAGCAATAAAATGAAATAATTGACTTTTTTTTTATCCCAGGCTGTTTTGTCATAGTAGTTGTCCTCTAACATTTTTACTATAGCATTAACTACCAAACCATTAAAAACATCCACTTTAATGCTTTCAAAATCATAAAACCCTTGTGCCTGAGAATGAGGGGATGCTGATTTAGATAATCAACTATCTGCTTGCTACTGTATGTCAGATTTCAGTATAGGATCCAATGTTAATGAGGAGGCTACTTTCTCTAAAGAAAATTCTAATGTTCCAAAGTGGTAGAATGAAATAATGTGAAATTCTAAAATATCTCTACATTTAATATAATACATGAACAGGCAGGGATGATTATAGAGTTGCTAGCAAAGTTCCATTTACCACATCAGCTAAAAACATCAATTAGTGTCACGTCAGGCTAGAAGTCTGTTAGTGATAAGTATCCTATACAATGAAGCAGGCAAATTCATCCTGACTTTCCATTCTTTCTTTAGAAATATCTGAATGTGGTTGAACCTTTTCATAAAAGATGTAAAAGATGAAATAACTCTCAAACTTTGTCACCTGAGGTGACTGGATAACTCTAATGATGTAACCCATCTAAGTAGAAATAGTCTCAAATAGAATTATTCCTTGCTTCATCGCTATAGTTGAAGCAAAGTAGAAAGGCTCGTAGTGTTCAAAGCCACAAGGAAGCCATAGCAATAAAACAGTATAGCCCATATACCAATGTTTCATTTTGTCTCTTATGTTGAATACTACCGTAGCATATCCTGGCTTCCAGGAACCTGGGTCGGTGCAATTCAATCTATAGATATTTTACTTTAGAAAATAAACGCTATGGTGAAGTTAAGTGAGAGGATATTGCTGTTCAATGTGCCAGCTCCCAGAAACAAATTTCAGCCCCATCCTGGTCTAAATCAAAATCCTTCACTTCTCCCAAATCAATATGGAGACAGATATCTGCCATGAGTTGCTAAGCTCACGTCTGTTTTCCTACCACGCCCAATTGAACTTCCATGGAGTATTGATTGGTTACTCCAGAATTCTGCTATAATTTTCCTTCTAAAGTGAACATCACACTTGAATCAATTCAAAAAGCCAGAATATCAAAGCTAATCAGAAACCAAGATGGAAGCAGGTATCTGAGTTTTGTTTTTTTAATGGAGATTTGGAAACATAGAGATACATGTGAACTAAGACAAATAGTTTGGAGGCCAGAGGAACAATGCAGAGGAAGGAAAAGGACATTAACAGGCACTATGTGTCTGAAATCAGCTAAAATGATCCAGTGACTGCCTGAAATAGAATAACAGCAGATATAAAATCTTAAGTTCCAGAAACAGGTCCAGGTAAGCACTTGGTGTTGTGCAGGAAAACATAAATCTGCCAAGCCTGGGTCCAAATTCATCACAGGTGGACACTTTCTGGCTATGATAGAGAGGACCTGGAGGTGAAGGAAACCAATTAGACCATTAGCATTTCTGTGGGGATCTAACTCACTTATAATACTAAACTGTGGAAAGCTGAAGGAGCTTGAAAAAGCTCTTTGACCTCTCAATAAAAATCTTCCATTGTGCAGCTATATCTATCTACTTTATGAATAACTTAACATAACATAAAAAACCCATCCAAAGAGGAATACACTATAGCCATATATTTGTTCTTTTTTTCTGAAAGAACAATAAAAATGGTATGATGAAATGTTTGCCTTCCAACTCTAAAACTGCTTCTGTAGTGGCTGAATTTCTTGCCAAGGTTTCTGCTTCATATTCAATCTTGGCATTCTTGTTGTTTTTTTAAATCGTTCTCTGCTACTGGACCATTTAGATAAGCATTAAATGGGTCACATGAACGCTGATGCTGATCTCTCTAAGGAATTACAGTGAGCTGGTTCATATAAACTTACTTATCGTCACTAACGTTCAAAGTTCTCTATCTTTCCATCAAGGCATTTTATGTGACCAAATCCCTATATGTCTATCTCTATCTCTATCTCTATCTCTATCTCTATCTCTATCTATATCTATATCTATATCTATATCTATATCTAATGTATATCTATCTATCTATCTATCATATATCATCATGTATCTACACACACATATATACATACAAGACCAATAAACCTCTTTGATACATTGCAATCTTTAAAGTTCCTTTTAATAGATAGGTAGCTTACACATACACATACACATTTGCATTAAATAAAATATTATGTATCCCCAAATAAAAGGTACCTGCTTTCAAGCTCAAATTATTGCCAAATGTTTTATCCCTGCCACCAACATGTTTCCTTCATTTGTCACATTATATAATGATGTTACCACCTGTAGAGGAATTTCCAGTGAGGCTGGAGGGAGGAATCAAGCAAGGACCTAGCTTGGGGTCATTGTGCAGTTACCAATGGCATAAGCATGACCTCCCCCAAAATCAATAAAGCCTTATCTGGTCATTCCCAGGGAAAGGCAAGCAGCCTGGGGAGATTCTTGTAACACAGGTGGAAAAACAGGCTAAGACTATTCACAAGTGCTTGCATCTGGCAATATCCTTTCCAAAAGATTAAAAGTTACCACACTAAGGGTTGATTTGAACTCAAACTCTAGGCTTACATAACCATATCAATAGCCTGCAATGCATCTCACAGCATAACTGCCGAAATCCAAAATAACTCCACTTTCACTGCAATTATTTCATTGGGGATGGTTCCTATTTTGGTGACTGTTTCCCCATTGCCTGTCACATGAGTAACTTTTATACATCTGTGAACAATTCTACAGCAAAATATTTTTTGATGAACAGAGCCATTTACTGATTTACAGTGTTATAATAGCTCCCAGCACTTTATTATTATTATTATTATTATTTCCTATAACAATTCTCTTAATTTGACAGGAGAATGTGACTTTCAAAAGCTGGCCAAATTCATGGGCCCTTTTGATTAGAGATGCGTTGAACAGAACGGAACCCATGTCAATTGACAGCAAATTCTCTCGACTTTTCCCTTAATAGTTAATTTTTACTGCAAGATTAGTATGTTAATTTATACTTTCTTGGCATAATTTATACACTGGATGTGTTGGTTTTAATTGGGCAAAAATTAGGTTTGTTTGATTGCCTTACAGCAGCTAAGAATTATTCATGTTGAAAAATCCTCCTCTTATGGAGCATTTTACCAAGTTAATGTGACCACTAGAGATTTCTGATTAGCTACACTAGGAAAATCAGTGATGGGTTGCTTTACTGAAGTCCCAGCCCTACCCCCTATGGTCCATTTGGGAAGTAGGGCAAAAGAGGTGTTTTGTTTGTTTTTTTCTTTCTATCAAAGCTATTGAAACAACTGGAACTAATGCATCGGGGAACTACAATGGTATCATGCTATGATAACAACATGATTTTCAATGCATGTCTGTTGAGCAATGGGATTTGTCAAGAAGCTCTAAAGAGGGTACAGCATCTCTTTTCACTAAAGTAAGAGGGAGAGAAAATTGGACGTCTTAGCAATTACTGCTCATTCTATAGCCAAAATAGCCTTTTGAGTGAGTAATCAATTAATTAGTGGGTGACCAATACAGTATAATTATGAATCCTAGGCTTCAACCAGAGTCTCATAGAGACCTTATGACCATCTTAATAAAAACAGACACTTTTGGATTTTATATTTTAGCTATATTTATCTGTATTTTAGCTATATTCACAGGTTGGTCCATGGGAAAGTTAAAAACTCAAAACATTGCTCTTCTATATGTGCAGCACATGTGGAAAGGAGGATGGGACTTGAAGTGCATATCTTTTTACGATCCCTCCCTGTGATATCCCTATACGTTCAGGGTTTTGCGATTCTGTATAGATTCTATCCAGAAGGAAGTCTTCTAAATAAAATGCTTTTAACAAATCCTTGATTTTTTTAGAAAATAAAAGTCAGGTTACCCAATATTTAGAAATATTAATGGACCTCACTGGAGTACCATGCGTTCCATGTTTCTCATTCCTTGTAACATCCCCCATTGTGGATTTTTGATTTATAGCCCCAAATAGCCTTCAGAATATAATAGAAGGTCTTTAATTAAATCCCAAAAAAACTCACATTAAGGGATAAATAATAATCCATCAGCCAGTTCATTCTCTTACAGTATCCAAGGGGAATTGACAGTCTTAATCACTTCAGCCATTTATACCTTCATTTTAGCTCTATTTCAGTCAAACCATTTAGTGGGGTTTATCAAAATTACAATATCTTTTTTTAATCACTCGTCTGGAGCTGTAACACAGAAACTAATTTCTGGCGCAAAATGGAATATCTCAGAAGCGCAGACCTCAGAAGCAAAGACACATTAGGATGAAGAGTTACCTGCCACTAACTGATATTTGTCTCTGTAATGAGCTGAACCAGTCAAAGAAATACATCCATAATAAATTAGGAGACACCAGCAGCAGAAAGAATAAAGTTGGTGATCCTGTGGTCAAGAGTTCTTTTCTTAATAGTCTTGGACTGCTTCATCCAACTACTTATAACACCTGTAGTTTAGTTAAACTATACCCTGTTACAGGCAGAATTATTCTACGTGCTCCTCATCATAGAATAAAAGGTTTCCTTTTAAAAAGATCTGCTTTTTAACCAAGGAGGTTTCCAGAATAGATAACATGACATGGTAAACTCTGAAATAAGTATAGCACACAAATCAATTAAAGTATTGCAAAACATCTTGAGTAAATCAAAAGATCCAGTAGCCTTAGAACAGGGGTGTCAAATTCAAGTCATCACAGCAGCATCATGTGACGTATCGTGACTTTTCCCCCCTTCGCTAAACAGGGCTTGGCCGTGGCCAGCACTTGACGCATCCAGCCTGCGGCTCGCGAGTTTGGCCCCCCTGCCTTAGAAGAAGGAAAATGCAGAAATAATCTACAACATTCAGTGTAAGGACCGTAATAGCCACTATGTCGGACAAACAGGCAGGAGACTAGCAGAGCACATCCACAAACACCAATTAGGAATCAGAAGACATGACTGCTCCTGGGACTTCCGGTTTTGCTTTCAGCGGGATCGGAGCTGGGACCACAAGCCCTGCAGCCAGCTTCGAACTCTCTACACCTGAGGGTCCTGATTGGGACCATAAACCCCCCCTGAAGAGGGGGTGAAGCAAAGGGGGACCGCCAGGAAGGTAGAGGGGGGCCACATCCCCCCTCTCTGAGCTGGAAAGCC
>JANHFT010002194.1:99117-112143 GCA_032467955.1 Pseudoxenodon macrops | reverse complement strand
GAAAAATTGATATTAAAATGTGTTATTGGAGTAAGCTTGATAAAGATAAATTAGAACTGAAATGTTTTTTAAAAAAATTATATGTGGAAATGAAATTTGAAAATGAATTGTATGGAAAATAAAAAACTATTTGGCAAAAAAAAAAGATATGCCTTAGTCAATTGCATGGAGGTAGAGTGCCACTGTGTCTAGTCCAGGGGTGGGTTCTCACTTACTTCGCCGCCGGTTCGCTTCCCTCCACTACGTGGCTGCGCATGCGCAGTGCAAACAAATTACAAAAAATTAGAAAAAAAGGCCAAAAACAAGTTTGTGATGCATACACAGTGTCGGAGACTCAGCCTCTGGCATGTGCAGAAGAAAAAAACCTGGAAAAAGTTGCAAAAAACGTTTTTTTCCCCAAAAAAAAATTCCAAAAAAAGAGAGATGGCAGTGTCCATGGACCAGAAACAGTTCTGTGACATCACCAATGGCTTACTACCTACTCTATAGAACTGGTCCAAAACAGTAGAAACCCGCCTCTGCTCTAGTCAATTTCATTTTGTCATTGTTAATAATACACCATATTTCTTATTTCTTTCTTTTAAGCAAGGAATGGATTAGAGAAAACTTTGGGGGCAGAAATAATTTCTTTGCATATGACATGATTATATAAAGTGGGAAACTGAATCACATTTGCAAGCTCAGGAAGGGATGTTGTGAAAACTCATCTCATTTCAGTCATTTGCAGCTAGTACCTCATATAGCAATGCAAAATAATCTCCAAATGTATTTAATGCAATGTGTATTTAGCTACATCTAAATTTTTGGTGTAGTTCATACCCATCATGATTATTTTATGCTACATTAATTTGTACTACATCTTTTATACTCTATTATTAATACATACTTAGCATTCCAAAAAATAATAATTTAAAGCAATACTGATGCTTCAGTAATTTTCCCCAATGGTTATGGGACCAAAAATGTTGGAAACATCCCATGATTTAATTATATTTATTGCTTTAATAGGGAGGTATAGACATTCTTTGGATTTTGTTCCCTTGAATATTAATGTATTCTACATCTATGGATCTTTATCTTTATCATGCAGAAGCAGAATCTACAGTGGTTTAATAATGTCTTCATTGCACACATTAAATTACAGAAGCAAAATAAAGCATATTCTCCATTTAATAGAAATGCATACTTGTTAAGAAATTGTATTATTCAAGTGTTCTCAAGAGCCTTAGAGCAGGTACTGTGATACAGAAGTCACTTCAAACAAACATGATTATAAAAGGTTACTGGAAATTATATGTTGCCCCACAACCACTCCTAATATTTCTAAGTTACTCAGCTAACTAGGAAATTAAAAATCAGTAATGCTATGTAGTTCATCAATTATATCAATTATCCAAGGAAGATGGATTTGATGTAGATATGCAGGAATAATTACTTAGGTAAAAGGGCTTGAAACTTTTGTAAAGATCAAAACTGCAGTTTCTTCCCTTTGCTAAAAAAACAGAAGAAGGAGGGAAAAATACAGCACTATCAACTTGTAAGATTGTTTTAGCAAATGATTGTTATCATAGCATATCAACTCCTTCTTGTGAAGTTGATTGCCTGGTCTGGTCTACCTAGCGGGAGTAATGGTTATGGAAAATTTTAATACAGATAAAAATGGCATCACTATAGTTATAACCAGTTGCTTTTTCTTTTGCATCTATAAGAGATGGTGCAGATTTTTTTTAAAGAGTGGGTTACCTTAGAGTCAGTCTTGAGCTCTAGTGACACATAGTCCATGCATTTATACAGATATAAAATATTTGGAAGCAGTCTGCCATTGCCTTCTTCCTAGGGTTGGGCAAAACTTACTAAACCCAAAGTTATATATGCTACATTATGGCTTATATGCAAGTCCCAATAGATTGCAAAGATACATCCTTCAGAACTTCACTTTACTTAACACTGTCAGAATTTGGTTACCTTTAAAAATGTTCAGTTAATTAAAAGCAGAATAAAAATAATTTTCAAAAAAAAGTCAGTCTGAACCAGCTGAACTAATACATTTAGGTGGAGGGAAGGAAATATTGTTAATGCACATATTACCCACACCTATTGACAGCAAATGGAATTCCTTAGTACAACCATATTAATACAATCATAACTATTATTCATATTTTAGTTTCATACAGGTATTCCTCATGGAGCTGTTTAAATATAAAATATTTCTTAAACAGACTTAAATGACAAGAGCAAATTTCAAAATTGGGATTTTAAAAAGAAACAATATAATTGTTACCCTGCAAATGTATATATGTTTTCAACTGTCAATTAAAACAGGGGTGGCTTGTAAATTGCTTTTCTGCCGGTTCATTCAGGGTCGTGCCTCATGCGCGCACACTCACACAGCAGTCAAAAAATATCTTCTGTCCATATGCAGAAGCAAAAATTAACTTCTGTGCATGTGCAGAAGCAAAATTCAAAATGGCAGTGGTCATAGAGACACCGAAGGAATTGGCTCCATGACTCTATCACCGAGTTACTAGCAGTTCTATAGAACCAAATAGAACCAGTAGGAACCTACCTTTGGGTTGTATGGTCATTTTTTTGTTTAAAAGTTTTTTATTTTCCATACATCTTATTTCACATTTCATCTTTACATATAAATCACATTTCATAATACTCTTTTTTTACAGTAATATTTTCTCCTTTCGTAAATTCCATTTCATTATTTCTTTCAAATTCAAATTCCAGGGTTTCTTTCCTACCATCCCCCTCTTCCACCTACTGCAGCCCTTCTATTTGCTTCCTACTTCCCCTCTCTTCTCCTCTCTTCCCTTCCACCATTCCTCCTCTACCTCCTCCTTTCTTCCATCCTACTTGCCCCTTCCTCTCCTCTCCCTTTCTCCATTCCTTTGCTGCGGGTTGTATGGTCATTTTTTTCTTGTAGCAAATCATTTTAATATTCTCAGATAAGAGAATACATCTTTATTGTACTTGGCAATAAATGAAACACGTTACATGAGCAGCCATTTTCCTTCCTTTCACTTTGTAGACCTCACTGTTCTTCCTAGCGCCATGCAAAACAGAACAAAACAAACCACACCTTCAAACATTTAAAAAAAAAATTTCTCTCACTTTTCATTCAGTTTCATAAAACAAAAGTTTCCTTTGAAATTTGTCAAAAAAGAATTCAATGACATTTTCATTGGCTAAATCTGGACTTCTTGCTCTTATTTGTGTGATTGCAAAAGACTTGATAAATATCCCATATTTCATTGTAAAAGCATTGTATGGTCTTTGAAGCCTGCTCTGCTTCCTTTGGTTCAGTTATATCCCAGGAGAATGTATTATAAAGGAGGAACTGTATAATGAAGGAACTCCTTCTGCTGGGCATTTTCAGATTGACAAATGTAAATAGCTGGCTAGGCTTTAGAATCATGGGAAGAAACATAACATAAAGCAACAAAAATAGTATTAGCACTCTCTGCTCTTTCCAACAATAAAGTAGCTTCAATAAAACACCAGCCAGAGAAATTTGAAAGAAGTGTTCAAACATTCCAAGCAGAAAACAGAAAAGCAGAAACATTTTTTGCAAAGGAAAAACAAGAAGAGGGAAATAGAATGCGCAAGGTGGATTTTGACACGGTAAAGTTTACATGGACTCAAACTTTCAAAACTAGTATTAAATCTTAAAATATTTTCAAAAAGCTAGCCGCTGGTTTTTGTAGCAAAACCAGTGAGTCTTAAGACAACTTAAAAAATAACCATGTTTATAGGATAAACGTTCATGAATTATATTCATTGGGCCTGAATATATAATATTTTATAATGAGACAAATGAATGTGGAAAATATTTTTCTAGTTTTATACACTCATCAAGCCTTATCAAAGTAATTCCACCACATCTATATTATTTACACCCTGAAGTGGCTACTCTGAAGCAGATAGCAGCCATCTATTTTTAATTTTTTTTGTCTCTACAACCTTCTATCCAGACAGGTGGCAAGTGGCAGGACAAGACTGAATTGTAAGTGACAATCTCTAAGCCTTTACATAGCTTGATTGTTTCCTTTTGAAAATTAGTCCATAAGTGAATTTGGATGTGCACAAACTAAATTCTAGTTTTTCTCCACACTCAAGAAGAAACCCCTTTCTCTAAGGAAGTAAGATAATGATCAAGAATAAAGAGGAATAAGAAATAGGAAGATGTATAGTGAATGTAGATTACATTCTAAACCAGGTTGTCAAACTACCAGCCCACGGGCTGGATGCATCAGGTGCTGGCCATGCCCACGCCCAGTTTAGCAAAGGGGGAAAAAGTCCCAATACGTCACATGGCACCGTCATGACAATGTGAGTTTGACATCCCTGCTCTAAACCATGGTAGGAAACTATTATTATTGTTATTGCAACTTTGTTTGTCCTTCAAAGGAGGATTAGAATTAAAGTTCAAAAATTGTGAACACCAAAACTGATATTTTACTTGTCAATTTTCAATTATGTGATTCTGAGATGTTCATAACTGCATAATGAGAGACCAATGGACCTCATCTTCTGATTTAAACCTTCATATATTTGGAGTTAATACTTGTTAAAACTTTAGGTGTCATTCTCTTGCTCTTACAAAGTTAACCTTATTTCCAGTCACATTTATACAGAATATTCTATGCTCTTTATGTATTTTCAATTTTTCAATTCAATTCAATTCAATTGGGCTGGAAGGGACCTTGGAGGTCTTCTACCCCTTGCTCAAGCAGGAGACCTTATACCATTTCAGACAACTGGCTGTCAAGTCTTTTCTTAAAAACCTCCAGTGATGAAGTACCCACAACTTCTGAAGGCAGCTGTTCCCTTGGTTAATTGTTCCCACTGTTAGGAAGTTTCTTCTTAATTCAAGGTTGTTTCTCTGCTTGATTAGTTTCCATCCATTGTTTCCTGTTTTGCCTTCTGGTTCTTTGGAAAATAAATTAACCCCATCTTTTTTGTGGCAGCTCCTCAAATACTGAAATACTGCTACCATGACTCCCCCAATCTTTCTTTTCACTAGACAAGCCATACCCAAATCCTGCAACAGTTTTTCATATGTTTTAGTTTCCAGACCTTTAATAATCTTGGTTGCTCTTTGCTGAACTTTTTCCAAAGTATCAATATCTTTTTTGGAACGTGGTGACCAAAACTGGATGCAGAAGTATTCCAGGTGTGGTCTTATTAAGATTTTATAAAGCGGTACTAATACTTTGTGCAATTTTGATTCTACACCTCTGTTTCTACAAATAAATATTATAATATAAATAAGATACATTGGATAATAGTGTAAGTTTAAGGAATTCTTGTCTTCAATTTCTTTCCATTACCCTATGGAATGAAAAAAGCATTCTATTTCTCATAAGAAAAGATCCCAGTAATTTCTGAATTAAATACTAATACACATCCATATATAATCCCATTCCTTAATAGTAATAATATATCTAAGCAAATATAGATGGCCAATAGATTTCTGTGCAGTAACATTTGCTGATAAAAGATAGGTATTTACATTATCTTATTTATGAAATGAAGTAGGGGAAAAAATGCCCTAAAGATGTCTCTGAAGCTTCATGTGATGTGCTTGCCTGAGGTTTCACAATCTGTTTTCTTCTTTAATATTTCAATAAATATCACCATGTTTCACCTAAAGCAAGACAAATTCCAACCTCCACTGGAACTGATGGTTGCCAGAGGCAGCAGCCAAAGCGTGAGGTGTGAATGTTATATCACAAGCCTATGGAATTAACATCAATATTCAGGGTTTGTTTGTTTTTTACAGAAGGAAAATGAAGCAATAAGTCCTTTATGCTTCCATTGCTTTAAATGTTCAGTCTCTTAAAAATTATAAAGCTGTTGGAAAGCCTAGAAAATTTCACCACATGTGCATGCTCAACATTTCTATTTTCTTTATACTTATGCTCCCTTTTTAAATGTTGACTAAATATCCAGCTGAATGCATGCCTACAGAGGACTGACTTACACTCTATTTATTTTTCACAGTTAATATACCATTTGAAATCTATTATCTATAAATAGTAATTCAGATACAATTTTAAGCAAGTATGTTTTTATTTAGAAAAAAGGATATGTTGCTAGAAAATCTGTTTTAAATATGGATTTATACTTTCATTTTTGGTGCAGAGTTTTAAAATGCTGTTAAAATAGAATGGAACAGACTTAAGGATATAAATAAGTGCAAACTGATTGGAAGCAGATTAATCTGACTATTCTTATTAATTAGCAATCTAGAAATAAGTAGTGTAATGAGCGCAAGTATTCTCTATTGATTTAAAGTTGACAACAGCCTATGTGAAAGAGGTTAAATGTATTTTTCATTGTTTTTCAATGTTTATGATAATAGAAGACTGTCAGTTGAAGTCCCGCCAGGCAATTCATATGAGTTCTAACTAACCCAAAGCAGAAGATTTTCTCACTCAAATTGTGTGTGTGTGTGTGTGTGTGTGGGTGTATGTTGGTGGGAGGGTCCCTTTGTGTCATGCTTGGCTCCTGGCAACTGCAGTTCCTACAGTTTTCTTTACAAGCTTTTGGGAAGTGGTTTGCTTTGCCTCCTTCCTAGAATTGAAAGAGTGACTGTCTCAAGAGCATCCAGTTGACTTTGCCTAAATTTGAACTATAACATGTAATTTCCCAGTTTCTAGCCCAATGCCATAAGAAGTACATCGAACTAGACTAGGTATGAGTTCCCAGTGTTGAAGTTTTTCTCAACACAATTACTCAACACACACTTATATAAACTACATGTTGTACTTTTATCCATTCAGAATTTTGAACAGATACATTCAGAGATAATAATAGCCTACAAAGAGTTCTTCCCTTGTCTATTGGCATGTTTAATATCAGAAGCATCCACAGGTTGTATGATGGTATGTGGAAGATGGGGAGGGGGTTGGTATGTTGTTTAGGGAATGATGATTGAAATGAGGAAATCGGCTGCAACTACATAATAGGCAGACAAAACCCTCCTCCAAAAGGAACTTTCTACTTTATCAGGCTGTGAAAGAGATAATGGTGGATTTGCACTATTGGACTTGCACGTTTCTGTTAATGTAGCCTTAGAATAAAGTTGAATTAATTCATCTGGTTATGTTTCCTGTCTTGTCTGCCTAGGAAGGCTGACAGGTTTTAAGTTTTTATCAAAATGATGAAAGCAGCATTATGTTGTTGAGATGCAAATCCCTTGTCTTTCATATGTACAAAAAAGGTAGAGTAAGCACAGTGACAGCACAATACTGCTTTTATCAGTTGACTCTGATGTCCCCACCCCAAATGCATTCTAGTACATCTGATAAAAAGTGAAACCGCAATAGATTTTAGTTATTATTTTAAATAATAATAGAAAGCATAGAAATAGAAAGAAACGATTTATTAAAGTGATAGACATATTTTATATAATTTTATATAATTGTATCAATAATTTTGATTATAATAGCGTAGTGTAATGCGAACTAAATTTAAAGAGAAAAGAGGGGAGAAGATGGGTATGGAAGTATTTATTTAAATACTGTTGGTAAGTTTTGATTTGTCTTCATTTCTTCTTTTCCTCATTGCATGGATTTCTTCAAGGATTTAACAAACTTATTTTGTAAATCTAATAGAAAAACACTTTTCCAGATTTGTTCATATTTCCCTTTTAAATGTTAAAACTCAGCTAGTTCCTTTTGTAAATCAAGTAAACCATTCTTTTCTAAGTCATTCTTTTGGCTTGCTGGTTGTAAATCCATTTTAAACACCTTCTGTATCTTGTCAGATAAAACTTGTTCTACATCTGTTACTTCTTCAGTAACATATTTTGGGCATATTCTAGTAATAGAAGCAAACAATATTATTGGCGTTATTTGATATTGTGGATATTAATTTATGACTCTATTCTTCAAAATTCTGCTTCAATATTTTATTTGTTATAATATTTTTCATCTTACATTTTACCTTATCAGCTTGCATTTTTTCACCTGCCTAAATATAGTAGAGAATACATTCATTATCCATGCTGTGGCTGTTTAAACCCTTTTAAAGGATAGCAATTAGGGTTTAGTGGTGGGCAGGGTATGGTGGGTGGAGAGGGATGAAAGGGGCGGTGCTTATACTTTATATGATGTTGGTTTGCACGGGCACTTAGTCCTAACAAGAATTTCATTTGAAATTCTTTCATTTCATTTTCTCTGTAAAAAAAAATGGTGATAGCTATAGAAAAAAAGAAAGAAAGAAAAACTATTTTTTTCCTAAATCTTAAACAAGGCTTCATTTTCCTATTCATTACTCTAAATCCAATCAGCCTTTCAGGTTTATCCTATCCTATCCCATCCTTATAATAATGGATAGAGTGGTCCCTTTAGGTTCATATATTTTAAATTATATATTTGTTAGCCAAATATTAAAGTATTGCATATTGTATTTTGTATTGATTTACAACCAATTATGAACTGAAAGTTGCAATAAGTAGGAATAAAGAGAAGGTAGAATCTTATTTTTCTATTCCACCTTTAAAGATTTTTAACCAAGTGTACCATAGTTTATGTAGCCAAGATCAATTCTAAAATAATGGTCATATGCAAACATCTATACATACCATCCATGCAGTCCTTGAAAAAATTGTATGAACAATATATTTTCTATAAAGGATATCATGACCCATGGAAAACATTCATTATTTCATTCATTGTCCACAGTTATCAGATAAAAAGTCAATAGTGGGAAAGAAAGTTACTTGGAGAAACTTTTCTCCATCTTCCTAAAATTAATTTCCTTCCTTTCTTCCTTCTTCACTTACTTACTTACTTACTTACTTACTTACTTACTTACTTACTTACTTACTTACTTACTTACATACTTACCATACTTTCCAAGAATGCCTGTTAGAATATCAGCCTGTGGGCACATTTTTTTTTAAACTGAAAAGATTATAAGTGTTTATAAACATCAAGTGATAATAGCAAATATGTTTCTCAATATTTTTGGATAGAAATATATTCCTTAACTGCTTTGACATATAGTTCATCAACATATTGTACAGACAAAAGATACATCTTAATTAACCCCAAATAATAATGTATAAATGTTTTAAGAAATGTGCTTCCTCTTTTTTAATATAAAATATTCCCTGATTGTTATTATTATTTGTTGCTTTCGTAGAGATTCTCAGCTTTTGTGCCTGTTGCCAATTTCAGAAATGTTAGTAATATTCTGAGGGCTACATTCAAAATTGGCAAGAAAGCAAACTACTCTATATTAAATGGTAGGATATTACAGAAGTAATTGATGGCAAAGGCAATAATGAAATTTGTAATGTGGAATGTAACTTGCTTGAATGTTACATGCACATAAAAATAGTTGGAAAGAAAAAAAAGCTGACTTCATCTTTTTTAAAAGAAACTCACTTAAGAGAACAAGATGGTATCAGTTTAAAAGCACTAGGATAGGAAGGAGTTAGCAAAACAGCTATACAGACAGCAAGAGTTTAAAGGGTGTGATGGATTTGATAATAAGCACAATTTAAAAAGTCAATACGATGAAATGGTTCAAAATATACTCAAGGTTTTTTTCAGTCTTTTTTTGTACAGGACTTTCATTTGGTTGCTTAGCACACCAAACTTAAACAGGCATTTCCCATTGCAGTACTAAGTTCCTTTTAAAAATATATTTCATGAATTATTTGTAGTTTAGTGTGGTCAGTTAGTGGGAATAATAAGCTAACTGCAATGTCATGTAAATGCACAGAAGACATTACAAAAAAAATCCCTACAAATCAATACTATAATAATGTAACTTTTAAGGAAAGGAAACTACATTAAAGCATTCTGGAGAGATAGCACTTCTTGAACACATCCAGTCTAAAGAAACTTACCATTTCTATGAGTAACTGGATCATCGTTAAACTTCTCTTCCTGTTAGCAACCTTTTTTTGGTGGGGTTATGTTTTATTTGGTGTTCTTTTTTATTTTGCTACTGGAATTGCATTAAATACTGCATAATTCCTATCATTTAAATCCATTATTGCATGCTTATACTCTGGAAAAACAGAAACGGATCTTATCTGATATATTTTCAAGTATTTGAAGAATGTCATTTTACCAAACTTTCCCACCCACTTCCATTCTTCTCATCTCAAGGCCAGACATTCCCAGTTGTCCAACCTCTCTTTATTTAAGCATTTTTTTAATGATCATTCAACTTGTGATTGTTGTGGTTACAGGCACAGGATTAAAAATATATAACAAAGAGAAACATAAAATGAAAAATATATAAAACAGTAAAACCAAGGCCAAACTACAATTGTGTCTCCATTCCCAACACAATTACAAGACAAACTCACCCAAAGTTGTGACATAATGTCTGACAAAAAACCCACAGGTATTCCAGACATTATGGAATGTCAACAAATTTGGAAGCATCCAAATATCAATGGGAGTTGCTGTTCCAAAAGGCAAGGCATCTTGTCTGGACAATTTTGTATTACTTTCTTAAAATATACTGCACAGAACTGGATATGATTTTCAGGGACTATTTGATCAACACAGAATAAACTGATTCTATTATTTCCTATTAGTTAAACATTGGTTTTATTGATGCAGTGTAAACTGCACTTGCTTTTTGTTAGTTACATCATTCTGATTCGTATTCAATTTGACGTCAATGTTGATTCTAAGGTGTTTTTCACAATGCCATCAGCATAGATGGCCACTTTTAACCACAATGATATAAAACAAATGAAACATGATGTTAGAATTTAATACTTAAGTTCGCATTGTGATCGCAAGGGACATATTTCAGCAAGGTATCCTTTGCTTTCCTGGGGAAAAAAAAACCCTTTGACTATGTCTGGCTACTTATTTCCTATTCTATATGTGTATATTAATTTAAGTTTATAATAGAAATAGCACTTAGACTTACAGTATATACCGCTTCACTGTGCTTTACAGCTCTCCCTAGACAGTTTACAGAATCGGAATATTTCCCCCAACAATCTGGGTCCTCATTTTACCAACCTTGGAAGGATGGAAGGTTGAGTCAACCTTGAGCCTGGTGAGATTCGAACTGCCAAATTGCAGGCAGCCGGTAGTCAAGAGAAATATCCTGCAGTACTGCTTTCTAACCACTGTGCTACTGTGGCTCTATAAGACATTGTTTTGCATTTATCTCTATTTATTATCTTTAGATATTTTTCCAATTTCCCTAACCTATCAAGATTGGTTTGAGTTGTATTTCTGTTATTTAAAGATTTACCTCTATCCCATTCAAATTTGGATAATCCAAATTGATTATCTTAACATACTAATGAAAAGCAAAAAGCAAAAATTAAAAGTATAATCTAAGCTCAAACTGCTTAATCAGAACACAGGTCTTTTACGTACGACAACAATTAAACCCAAATTTCGGTTGTTAAGTGATACATCTGTTAAGTTACCTTATTTTACAACCTTTCTTGCCACAGTTGTTAAGTGAATGACTGTAGTTGATAAGTTAGTAACATGGTTAAGTCAATCTGGCTTCCCCATTGACTTTGCTGATCAGAAGTTCACAAAAGGGGATCACGTGACACACACACCCGGACACAGCAATGGTCATAAATGTGAACCAGTTAAAGCATCCCCATGATCATGTGATAAAAATTTTAATCATATGATCATGGGGAGGCTTCAAAGGTTCTAACTCTGAAAAACAGTCATAAGTCACTTTTTTCAGTGCTGTTGTAACTTTGAATGGCCGCTGAGTGAACTGTTTTAAATCGAGGACCACTTGTATCCATACTTGGAGTTCTTTATCAAATACTTGGATGAAATTAAGACATATTATTCTCATACCCCCCTCAATCAATCAAAAAGTTACAAATTTCTGGATTCCTCCTTTTTACCCTTCCTGACGTTAGGAACATCATTTGTCCTCTTCCAGTTGCCTGATGCTTCTAAGACTTTGGGCTTTGTTAATTGTTGTCTAGGGTACAAATAGCTTACAAGTCTGTATTCTACAGTTCTAATTTTATTTTAACTAGAAATGTCATATGCAAAGTGAATTATTCAGTTCAGGGCACAATTTAACACTCCAGGTAAAATTACTCTAATTTGAACCACTTCAGGATTCAAGATTTGAATATTATAAAGTTTGGTAGGAAAGCATCAAAATAGAGCCTGTTTCATTTTTACTCCTAGAATGGGGTGAAAATAGCAGAGTTGATAGACTCCCTAGAGATATGTAATATTGTCATATTTTAGACAGATATCCAAAACAGTTTCACTGTAGTCGCTACCTACCTTTCTCTTTTAAATCTGAGACCAGGATAAAAAGATAATATAAATATAGCAGCTTGAAATTATCCAGCAAAGATTCTTTTTTTTTTATTAGTTTAGAATATAAAGTATAAAAGCAAATAATAGGAAAACTAAAGCAGAGAAAAGGTAAGGGAAAAGTGTGGAAAAGAAAGGAAAAATAAAGAAAAGGTGTTGACGTCCGATTCCCTTTGGTTCAGTAAAATAAGATAACAACATCTAACAAAGTGTTATTAAAATCAACATTTACATTAATCAGGTCATACCATAAATAAACCATGCCATCCAAATCTTAATTCTTGACCTTCTAGAGCACGTAGCCTCTTATTCTGGAGGTTCACCACTCTTTTAGCCAGATCAAACAACCGGCAAAGATTCTATAAAGAATTTAAACTTATTCTATAAACAATTTAACCTTCATTTTAAAGTCAAAAACTTTCAAATGTTGTAAAAATAAGCTCTTGCTTTTTCACTTGTTTATTTTGAAAGCAAGGAGTTCAAGATCAAGTTCTCTTCCTCGGTCCCCAGGTTAGTAAATTTGATGAAGCAAGAACTATTATAAATAAGAATAATCACTTTGCTTCCTATTCTTCTTAACACACATACCAAATAGATCCAAAATTCATTGTTCATTGTTCATAACAAACAAACAAACAAACAAATAATAAATAAATAAATAAATAAATAAATAAATAAATAAATAAATAAATAAATAAATAAATAAATAAATAAA
>JANHFT010002194.1:87586-99017 GCA_032467955.1 Pseudoxenodon macrops | reverse complement strand
GATAGATAGATAGATAGATAGACAGACAGACAGACAGACAGACAGACAGACAGACAGACAGACAGACAGACAGATAGGCTGAGTAAAGCAAATAGGGTGAAATGTAGGTTAAGGCTTCCAACTTACTCAATAATGATGGGAACTGTTAAAGGGAAGTTCCAAAGCAATGCATAGGCTTCAAGGAATTGCAAGAGTTTTAATCAATGTTTTATATACCATTGGCATATTATTCAGTTTTATTAGCTTGAAATATGGAGTAAGTATTGTAAAGTATTGGCAACTAAACCTCTAGGACTAAAACAAATGATTATATTCTCCTTTTTTGTTCCAAAGCATTTGCTGATTTCTTTGAATGTTGTTTTGTCATCTCCCCACCAATTCCTGCCCTGAGTAATGAAGAGACTATGTTATGTCTTACTTATAAAGATGAGAAAACATTAACATGTCTGTTATCCATACAAATTCCAGGTTGTATGTAGTTTACAATAAAAAATCTCAGTTGAAAGATCTTAAAAAGAATGTTATAAGCGCCAATCTATTTTCTTTATTATATAATGTGTCAAATATGGAATGGGGAAGCTATCATATAACCAGCCTTCTTTTTCTTACAGCTGATAAGTCTGTCGTTCACTTATGGTGAATTTTCTCAGACTTTCGATATGTTTTCTCCATGTTATAATAAGGACGTATAAAAATATACAAATATATTTTGTACAGTGAGAAACTTGGCTTGTAAAAAGAATTCCAAGCGTATTTGTTTTCAAATCATTGATGAAGATAATTTCATGGTACTGGAAAAGCCAAAAATACTTTTACTAACTACTATTCCTGCTGAATTTCCTATGGTGAACTGAAAGCACCCTGTTTTTTTATTATTGCTATTACTTTTTACTTATTTACTAAGTTGTTGTTGTTGCCGTTAACTTCAGATTGCCAAACTGTTTATCTTCAGCTGATAATTATAGAAAAAATGATAAACTGCAATCCTCTTTAAAGCTATGATTATAGTGTTCCCACAATACTCCCTCACAATATCATTACGATAATCAAGATATTTCTAATCTGTTTTTAAAACTTTTGTGGAACTTTCTTTGAAGTCTGATGTACTAAAGGGGGCCTGCTGACAGTTTATTCAACCTAACTTGTGCCATTTTGTTTGATGCCAGCTTGAAATTCCACTGTTTTTAATAGTTTTGGAATATTCAGTTCAGGCTCCTCAGCTGGTAACTTAGCTTTAAAAAAATCTGGAAGTTTTTTTTAAAAAATATGGATCTTGAAATAATGAATTTGAATTCTCTGATTTTTGTCAAATGCTGGAAGATTACTTTTAAATGGAAAATAACTTAATATGCATTCTAGATAAATATGTCCTTCACGTTAAGTTTGATTTCTAATTACTATTAGATCTACAAATACTATTACTGCAATCCGTACAGTTTTCTTGGCAGTATTTATCAGAAGTAGCTTGCTGTTCCTTATTCTCAGGGTTGAAAAAGAATGACTGGCTCAAAATCAGTCAGTTAGGTTTGTGCCTAAGGCAAGACTAGAATACACAGTACTGTGATTTGTAACCTGATGCCTTAAACATTACATCAAACTGGTTCATAGAGAATATTTCATAAAGGATGCCATCTTATTTGTTCCTAATGAACGCTGGTGGAGATGTTTGCCAGCTATTGCTGATAAAAAGAAGAATAGTCTCCTGACTGCTGCTGAGAATGCTAGCTGGTGATTTTTCTGTCAGGGATGTTGGTTACTGAAAGTGGAGACTGATTTCCAGTTTGTTTGCTGCTGATTCTGTAACTGATTTTTATTTTATCAATTTGAAACAATAAGAAGCCACCCAATGTGTTTAGAAATAGCAAAGTGATCTTTAGACTTCTGCGATTCATTGAAAACATATCACCTCTAAGATGTGTATATCAACACCACTATGAATAAAATTCACTGTGTCAAAAGACTTGACGATTCACTCAAAATATACAAGTAGCTGATGCTGAGGAGTTTTTTTTAGATTTTTCTTTTTCAGATGGAGTAGAAAAAAATAAATGAATCAAAATAAATGAATTGAGGGACAGAAAGAACTAAAACTAGACTGACACAGAGAGGCAAACAGTGGATTAGATCAACAAACAGATGGGTTTTACTTATATACAGATTTAGGTAGCAATAGGATTACACAGAAGAACAAATAGTCTACAAGGACCCCAATCAAGGGCAAATGAAAAATCTCTCACAATCCAAATGGAATAAATTAAAAGGAGGCAAAGACGTATTCCATTCCCGCTAGGTTCCAAATAGCAGAAAAGGTATTCTTTATTCTTTTCTTTTAAGTGTATTCTGTGTGAGTACTTAATTGAGTTTTTCTCTAAATCACGTATCTCCAAGAATATAACATTTTATATGACTTTAAGTCTTATGTCATTTGATGTAAACTATAGCAATTCCTGGACCAGCCCTTACCTTGTCACGATAACTCAGAACAGCTTGTCCTTGTAGCTCCTCCCAAACAATTGCTGCAATTTCTTTCAACAATCATATCAGCACTTGAGCTATGCATGGCTATTGGTCCATATGATCCCACTTCTAATGGATGTATAATTCCGATATGCTTAGAATTTGCCATCTGTTGGTTCCTGTATTGACTATCAATGGCATCATAAGAATTTAAAATTTAAAACTGAATGAATTTCGGACACAATATATTCTTTTATGAAGTTGATTTAAAGCAAGATTTGCTGGTCTAAAGCTCACATAACTTTTCTGAAATAGTGATGCTAAAGTGTTTTCCATTTTACTAGCACTGTCATTTTACATCCATAAGTCACAAACATTTATTTGCATGTATAATACTTGAGACATTTTGCAGTAATAGGGGGTATTTGTAATATATTTGCATATTTTATGAACTATAGGCACAATTTACCAATTTGTGAATTAAATTCATAGTGTTTGGTATTCATGAAAGTTTGATGTTTTGTCTAATGTTTTAATACATTTAAAAAAAAACATAAATAAATTTATTTCTACTGATATTCATTGTTCTATATTCATAGTATGGGTAAAACTAAACTATTAGTATTTCTAAATTAATACACTAAAATGCATGAAAATACCACTTATTATTTAATTAATATTATTGGTTTTAAAACTATTATAATAGTTCACTATTCCTCTCTGTTAATAGTTGACTGTTTTTCTGATTGGAACATATTCTAATCAGGGGTGGGTTCTAACTTATTTTGCTGCCGGTTCGCTGCCTCCTGCGCCGCATGGCTGTGCCTCATGGGCGCAGTACAAAAAATTCCCAAAAAACAAGGCTGAAAACAAGATGGCGATGCATGTACAGTGCTGGAAACTCAGCTTCTGCACACGCGCAGAAGAAAAAAACCCTGAAAAAAATTAAAAAAAACATTTCCCCAAAAAAACATTAAAAAAAAGATGGTGGCCTCCACGGACCAGAACCAGTTCCGTGACATCACCAGCAGCTTACTACCTACTCTATAGAACCGGTCCAAACCGGTAGGAACCCACCTCTGATTCTAATTCAAGTTTATAAAGCTTTATGAAAAGGCAACGTGGTTGGGGTCTGCATCTTAATAGTTCTGCTACTCGCATCTTAATGGCTTAGGATCATGAGAGCTTCAAAGCTTTTGAAATGTATTGATACTGTAGAGAAAATAAGCAGAGATGGCAAGTAGATTTGTCATAACCTTACAAAATGTATATTATATGAATATGTGCTATCAAATCATTACCACTTCTTAGTGAAATAACATACAATGAATATTCTCCATGTTGATACTCCTCTATGTCATCAACCTGTTTTTCATGTCTTCCAATGACATACTTTTTGCACTGTATTTGAATTTATCCACCTCTTATTCTTTTTTGTCCATATTTACAACTATTAGAACTTAGGCTCTGTTTTGGTATATGTATCTGAAGTAGGATCATGTGAGTCTTTGTGCATGAGATCATAACTTTTTAGCTGATGCTTTTCAATGATCCATTTCTTTGTTTTCTTGGCTGTCCAAGAAGTCTTCTCCAACACCAAATATAAATGCATCAATTTGCTTCCGTATGGTATCAGAGATACCTTTGCTTGCATGATTCTGATCTTCTTAGATATCTTTTTAGATATAGACTTACTGTATCATAGCATTTCAGTAACTTTTCTAAGAATTTAACTCTAATATGTCTGTGGCATATTTTTTTGTCTCCTTCTTCTTTACAGTTGATTATCATTCTTAACAGATACTTTGGTATCTTCACTATCATTTCTAAGGATGTTTGTTATACCTGCTGTCATTAATATAGTCTTCATTATTTTTAATTTTTCACTGTGCTCCTTGACTTTTATTATTAGATGTTGCAGACCCTTTGCATATTTTGCTATTGGAACAGTGTAAGCATTTTTGATGATTCTTCCTCCAGTTTTAAAACTGCATTCACCTTTTTATAATCCAGCCTCCTTTAATATATATTAAACATAGAGGTTGAATATACATCCTTGTTCTAATTACCTTATTCAAATCCTCTGTGATACTGTGTTTACTGGTAAAGATTTGTGGCAGATTCCAACTTCAGGTTTTTTGTAGACAAAGAAGTCACTCAGACTCTTAGAATAGGCTACTATGGTACCTATTTTATTAATTAACCAATTTAAATATCTTCACTGACAGTATTTCCTGATTATTTTGGTAACAGTTTTGTTTTTAAAAATATTTCTATTAAAAATACAATAATAGTTATTATCTTTTTAATATTTGTACACTGAATAATAAAATTCTATTTTCACTCTCTTTATGGGAAACTGAGTATAGATTAACATTACGAGAAAAAAAGGAATTTCAACAACTGTACAATTAGGTTTCTGTGGAACAAAATTGACAAAAGTGAAGGGGGTTTGAATACTTTTAGAATGCACTGCACATCAGCATTTTTAAAATATTGATAAATACACATTCATTGGAATCTTTTGCATGCCAGGATCCTTAAAATTAAAAGCGTTTTTAACATGTACTGTTTAATAATGTAATAATCCAATTCAACTTTGACAAAATTTTCCTGTTTCTGCAAATAGCAAGTATTATACCTAAAAACATTCTTCTCAAGTGCATAGATATTTCAATAACTTGAAGAATTTCTCCCCTACATTCTTAAAGCTCTGGGGAAAAACTGCCTAAGAATATGCCAGTATTTGGAGAGATCTAAGAATTCCATTGTCAAATCTAACAAGTTACAGTGAGTCACTGGTCTCTTGCTGTTAAGAGTGAAGAAGCAAAAAAAAAAGAAAAAAGCAGTTGTTATACAGTATATTGTTGCAGATATGAGTATTATATTGTATACATCTGACCTTGACCATTCTTTTTTTAATGGACAAGGAATACAGATTATGTTATTGAGAAATCTGAATCATTGCATCAGGAAATATTCTAAAATAGAATGATACTTAGCCACTGAAAAGTGTCAGTGCCAATCAAGTTAATTGTTATTCCAACAGTTTGACCTTGCTTCCTACTTTGAACAGGCATAATTGTAAACATACTTGCTATTAGCATCCTGCAGTTTATGAGGAATGCAGGTTATGAATCAAAGACCATTCATTGATATAACAACTTATAGAGAATATATATCATAAAGGACTTAGTTATATGGAAAATAGTTTAGTAATTAAGACTGCTGTACATTGACTTTTACATTAAACAGGCAAGAAAAGACAGATATTCAAGGTCTGTTGATGATCTCACTATGAACATTAAGAAACTATACAGAAAAGTAAAAATTCCTTCCAAAAACAGAATATATGCCAGAAAGGAAAATTTTCTTGCTACTTCACATGTTTAAGTTTCAAATTTATAAAGCGAGAATTAGCATATTAGTAAACCACTTGACTGTCCCTTCAGCAAGAAGCCAGTGCTAGCCACTTATGGTTTTAGATAATTTCTGTCCTATCTCCAATTTTCCCATTCTAGAGAATGTTGTTCAGAAAATAGTCCTGCTAAAGCTTTGCATACTAGCTAAATACCCGTGTTCCACTGCAAAACTATGTGATCAGGCTTGATAAATTGGTACGAACAGCTTGAAAATTAATGAGTTGTTATAATTGGCCTCTCCTCTCCACTTCTCTCCCTCAGGCTTGCCCCACAGAAATGTTTCCTATTCTATCCCTTTCTCTCCCTCAGCCTTGTCACAACAGAATCCTCCTTTATCCTATCCCCTTCTCTCTCTCATCTTTGCCATACAGAAGCCTCCTTTATCCTATCCCCATCAGCCTTGCATCATAGAAGCCTCCCCTATCCTATCCCATTCTCTCCCTCAGCCTTGCCCCACAGAACCCTCCCCTATCCTATCCTCTTCTCTCTCTCAGGATTTCCCCACAGAATACTCCCCTTCTCTCCCTCAGCCTTGCCCCACAGAATACTTCCCTATTCTATCACCTTCTCTCTCTCAGCCTTGCCCCACAGATGCCTCCCCTATCCTATCCCTTGCCTGCTGCTGTAAAAGTAAAACTGAACCTGAAACTCTTCTCCTCTGCTTGTGTTTTGCATTTGGAACATATATTTTTTCAGGTGGGGAATGGGAATAGAATTATTTAGCATCAGAGGGCTGTTTGGAAAGTGAAACAGTATTTGCTGTTGAGCAAGAAGGAGAACAGGAAGTAATGTGGCCGTGGCTTAGCTCAACTGGTCTGTAGTAAAGCTGTTTGTTGCTGTGAAAGTAAAACTGAAAATCATCTCCTCTGCTTGTGTTTTACATTTGGAACAGATTTCTTTCAGGTTGGGAGGGGGAGTAGAACTCCTTAGCATCAGAGCGTGTTAATAATAATATAAGAAATACTAATGCTTCGATGGTCATTTTGAAAAATATTTTTTTAGCGAGCACCTAGAAGCTAAGAGAAACATACGTGGCAAATTTCAAGTTTATAGGATTTATGGTTCCAGAGATTTTGTGATTATGGGGTGTGTGGTTTTTGCTTTTATATATATAGATAACTTTTTTCCATGCTTTTTAGTTATAGATTAATCCCTGTCTATATGTCTGAATGAAGAATCACAATGTTAAATGAAACTTCCTTGAAGTTTCCTTCAGGGAAGACTCTGTTAAAACAAAATTAGACACTTGGAAACTAAATATTCTGAATATTAGTTCTGTAGCTCTGGAAAGTATTTGAAATTTATCCAGTTATTTTTCACTTTTATCCTTTATGCTCATATACCTCCCTTAGGAGCTACTTCCCTGTGATATAATCACAGTCTAAAAAGAATTGCTATATCTCAACATAAAATCCATGGACATAATTTTGGAATGTAGAATATCAGGCTCATTGGAAATTATTTTTAACCTGGCAGCTTCAATATATAAATCAAGATAATTTATTATATTATTGCTTGTCCTTGACATAGATATCAAGAGATGATAAAACCATTGCTAATGTTCACTTCTTTATAATCTGTCATCTATCAAAAACAAAGCTAAGTGTTCAAGAATACATTTGTAAGATCAGGCAGTAATAAGGCAGTAGTAAGGACTTAACTGTTTCATTTTGAACAAATGTAGAATAAATAAGGATTTGGCTAAATACTTTCTTTACAAATCACACTTTTTAAATAACTGGTGATAAGAAGTTTGCATAGTATTGGACTGTCACAGAACAGAACTTGATATGTTCTTTCTCATTACATTTCTAGAGAAAAATGAAATAGCAGACTTTGGTGATTTTGATTTTTCAGTGTTTTATTGCCATTGTTTTTGTTTTAAATTGATATGGATATTATAAGAAAATCTTCAGGGAAACTCTTCAAAGGAATACTAGTATGAGTGTGTTTAATGTCATAATTATATATTTTATAAATAAAAATATCTGTGTGATTTTTGTAATATACTGATATGAAAGAGGACAAAGAAATAACAAGCAGTTAGATGCACAACAAATTTGATGTTAACATTATGTCCTGTGCATGAGACTTGCTATAAATGAATTGCTCTACAGCTGGGGTGTCAAACTCAATTTCATTGAGGGCCAAATCAGGGTTGTGGTTGACCTTGGGGAGCTGGTGTGTGTGTGTCTGGCCGCAGTGGATATGGCCAGGGTAAACTTGGCCGGGGGGAATGGCCAGCTTCCTGCCTCTTAATTCTCATCTCCCTCCTTTCCGCCTTCTTTCCTTCCTTTGTCCCCCCCTTCCTTTCCTCCCTCCCTCCTTCTCATTCCCATCTCGTTCCTTCCTCTGCACTCAAGAAGGGAAGAGGGGAGGGGAAGAGATTGGCAGCATGGCTGGTAGCCATGCTTACCGCTCCTGTGGCTTTCCCATGTGAGGTGGAAGGACCGATCCCAGGGAAAGGGAAGCCACATGAGCTACAAGGCCAGGCTAGTGAGTAGGCCATGAAGGTCCTGGTGTTGGGCGTGGTTATGATCTATAACTGGATAATGGCCATCTGACCTGGAACAAAGTGAGCCTTACATCTTCAGGGTAGCCCTGGAGCCAGCTAGATGCCTCACCCACTGCCTGGGCCCCACCTCCTGGCCATGTGCATAGGAGGCGGCAAGTGGCCAGAGGGCAGTACTAAGGCAGCAGGATCTAAGGCTGACTATGTTCCAGTCCAGATGGTGACCATCAAGTTATAGATTAGCATCTGGCTGCCCTGGGCTAGGGCTCAGGCACCAGGGGTTGGTCTGCTGTCTCAAAGACAGCACCTGCAGACCAGATCTAGTCACATTGTGGATCTGGCCTGTGAGCCTTGAGTTTGACACCCCTGCTTTAGAGAACGCATGGGTAAGAGTAGTAATCATTAAATTTCTATGAAAAATGTTTGGTTTGAACCTATAGCCATATACTATATGTATATATCTATATAAATATATAATGGTTTATGAGAAGACCCATGGCAAAATGTATGTAAAGCATGTATATTAAGAATATTGCAATGCATTTGAATGTCTATACAAATTTTTTCTGTTGAATTCTAATAGTCTGAGTAGCCACGACTAAGCTTAGAAATTCAACGAAAACAAAACTGACAGAATCAACGGTGCACATTAAAGCTGGAGTCAGGGAATTCCTATCTGTGGTCTGCAGCCCCTGTGCCTGACAATCCAGTATATTTGTAAACGTGAAATATCTATGCACAAAGGAGCTGAAATCACTTGGATGGTTTAGAATCTGGAATTGCAGGTATGTTTGGAATGCAAGTGAGATTGTATTTGACAGACAAACAGGAAGAAAGGTTATCATTGCAGCTGTTTTGTTTCTCTAACAAAAGGTTCTGTGGCTATAATTCATATTGGCATGAGTACATGAGCTGAGAGACATGGATGATGACATCATTATAAGATATTTGGTGAATAATAAATAACTCTTGATGATATTTTAGTGATAATATAATCTAAGAAAAATTGTGGAAGCAACATTACTCTAGAACAGAAGTGTCAAACTCAAGGCCCGCGGGCCAGATGTAACTCCTGTTTCCTGTTTCCTTTTTTGTGGCACACAATATTACTTGGTCCCATATTCTTCTATATTTTCTTTGCTGTTTTTGGTTTTATATTTTCAGCATCTTAACTGGGCCATTTCACATAATTTTGCATTTTTAAATATTTTTATTGATGTTAATGATGTCCCTTATGTAAATCCAAAATTATTTAGGAGTCAAATCCAGTGATTCTTTTCCTACTTTCACTGTGTATATGATTAGGAGTGTTTAATTGAAGTTGTAATTATGCAATAAATGGTTCATGATCTGAGCTACAGTCAGGAGGAGCCCTTAGTTTTGCTGAGCAAATAGAGCTTCTCTATCTTTGCTTGAAAAATATACAATCAGTTTGACTTTGGTGTTGTTGACTCTTATCGGTTGTTGGAAGAAAGTATACATGCCATAAATATTGAATGTTCTTGGCAGAACTCTATTAGTTTACTTCATGCTTCATTTTATATACCTGTCAGCCCCTGTATAACTGGCAAGATCAAGGAAGCACACACTTTTAGCAAGATATCTTTAATGCTCTTCGGGAGTAAATACAAAATCTTAAAAACTCTAAAACTAAATTACCAGCCTCTGTTATTGTCAGTTATTAAGAAAGAGTATCTTTGAAGTGCTTTTCCCAACTTCCCTGACATCTGAACTGAGTTACTTCTTCTGAAATAAATCTTCAAACACCTCATGCCTACTTTCTCACAATCTCTCATGAACTGAGACAATTGTTTTCCTTTATTCCAATTCCATTTCTTACACAATTCACTGGAGAAGATGTGATGTTTCTCTGATATGGTCATTCCACTCCATTTCAGTTCACTAATTTCCAGAATGTCAATATTCAGTCTTGACATTTCCACTTTGAAAGCATTAAGTTTATTTTGGTTCATGGTCCGTGTACCAACAGTATATATCTTTGAAAGACTGATTTTTTCTTTTTCTTCTGAGCACATAAATATCTGAAAACCCTTTTGGCTTTAATCCAAACCCATCATAAGGATCACTGATACTCGCTTTTGCCCTTTGCTCTTCCACAATAAATTAATACTTTTTTTTTCTTACATTCAGTCATGTCCAATTCCCAGACACTGCTAGGACACAATCCTCCAGTTTTCTTGGAAAGATTTTTCAGAAATAGTTTTCCATCGATATTGACTCTTTCCTATTGCTGAGAGAAAGTGACTGGCTCAAGATTATCCAACTGGTTTTGGGCCTAAGGCAGGATTGTAAACCACAGTCTTCTGATTTCAAATCTGGTGCCTTAACTATTACACAAATTTTGGCTCTCAATACACTGTTACCTAAAGAATATTAAATACATTCTTATCTAATAGCTTATTTTCTAGTATCATTTGATCCATTTGATGAGTATCCATTTGATTTTTTTCAGTAGAATACCGGAATGGGTTGTCATTTTTCTCTTCCATAGATCAGAGGTGGGTTCCTACCGGTTCCTACCGGTTCTACCGAGTAGGTAGTAGGCCGCTGGTGACGTCACGGAGCCGGTTCTGCTGCTCCATATGTGCCACCATCTTTTTATTCTATTTTATTTTTGAATTTTGTGGGCTTTTTTCTACCCGGGAGACAGCGAAATGCTGGTGAGGTAAGTTAGAGCCCACCCCTGCCATAGATCTATAGCCTGATGTTCATCATGACCTTTCAGGAAGTTTAAATTGCTAAAGGTATATTCATAGAATGTATAGAAATGCAAGAACCCTTTCAACACTACCAGGTAAGAATCCATAACTACTTAGTTAGAGGTATATGTTAGTAATTTTAAGATGGCCTTAAGTGGAAAATTGTTTTTCAAGTTGATTTGGTAATTGCATTAGCTCATTCAGTTTTCTTGACCACAGTAACCAAAAATGTGTAAAGTTTATTTCAGGGGTGAAATCCTACCGGTTCGCACCGGTTCTATAGAGTAGGTTGCAAGCAGCTGGTGACATCATAGAACCGG
>JANHFT010002194.1:63702-85167 GCA_032467955.1 Pseudoxenodon macrops | reverse complement strand
TCTCTCTCTCTCTCTCTCTCTCTCTCTCTCTCTCTCTCTCTCTCTCTCTCTCTCTCTCTCTCTCTCTCTTGCTCTCATTATTCATAAACTGCCTTTGAGCAACTCCTGGCAGTTCCATTAATACCTTAAAAGCAACCATAAATTCCAGAATATTTAAAAACAATACATTTTTACATTGGCAGAATGTAATGCATTGTTCATAAAGGATAGAGATCTAATTTGTATATTGATATCCCTTAAATTTTAAAGTTTTAACTGAGACTGAGTAATGGTATTATTTATTATTTTCATCATAGAATTCCATGCTTTTTATCAAACTTAGTCTAATAATATGCCCCTTTAAACTTTTGTTTTTCTTTGTGTCCCTGTAACATAAATATCTCTGAAAATAATTAGCTAGGCCAATTTCCACTAACATTATACTATGGAGGAATATTATCTGTTTCATTATCCATGACAAGCAACTTACTGTATAATACAATTTAGAAGAGTATTTTGAAATACTCTTCTGTTAGTATTCAGTTTAAATCAAAATGTACAATTTTTTCAACTACATATTTCCCTTGTTGCAACTCTTTTGCATTCTGCACCAGTTTTTTTGTTTTTTTGTTTTTGATAAATTACTAGGATCACTTATTATTATTTGGTACTGGGTAAAAATTTAATTAACCAACTGACATTAGTATTAACTAAGTAGATGTGACATAAGGAGGTTATGACTTTTCTCCTAAAATAGAAAATGTTTGCTTTTAATAAAAGCCACATCTTGAATAAATGAATAAAAAGTTGTACTAAAATATATGACTCCAATACAGGATAGAGGAGTTTATGAGATTAACTGAGACATCGAAATGCACTGCACATGAATTTCTTTGGTGCATGCTAGACTTCCTTCTCTACTTCATTTTCATTCTTAGTTTATATTTTTTATAAATAAATGAGAAACTGGCATGAAGCAAAATGTTTTCCCTCTAAGACTTATGTAGTCTCAAAAGCATTCTTAGAAGTAAACATGGTGGATGTTAGAGGCCCAGTGACTTGTGTAAAAGAATGTCCACCAAAAAGGGAAATAAAGAGGGAGGTGTGGAAGAAAAGAAAAGGATAAAAATGGCAAATAGATACTTTGGTACAAGCTATGCCCATATTCTGAAAATGGAAACTTGCATAATAGTCATTTTATGAAAACACCTGTTCTTTCAGAATTCCAGATGTGTCCATCCATATACTGTCATTTTTGTACTTCAAAACAGTAATATACATTTATTGGTTACATGGATATCTTGCACTGGAATTGCTTTCTTCCATTTTTCTACAGCATGCCTGTGAGATATGTTGAGGATGGGAAAGAATAATTGGTCCAAAGTCCTTACTTAAATAAGATAACTATTTTAACCACTCTATCACATATGCTTTATAAAACATCTTTATAAATCAAAGGAGCAACAACAACAATGAGAACATAATAATGATACAAGAAAAAGCAAATGTATAAAATTGAGTTATGGTCCATATTAGTTCATCTTTGATTAAACCCAATTTAAAGAAAACCTAATATTTTATATCACAACTCTTTTTCTGTCCCTTGGATTAAATGGGGATTTGAGAATCAGAACTCACATACTTACAGATCCTTGATGAGACGTTATTATTTAAAGACAAAAAAACTATTAAATTCTCTTAATTGTTAAACATAAAGTCATGGAAATAAAGCCAACTCTACATCCAAGACATTAAAAGATGACTGAGTAGAAATATAAATATTTAGCTAGCTAAACCCACATGCATCGTTCAAAATGAATGTCATGAGAAATATTTCTGTTTGTAGAAGGAAATATAACTAATTGGTGATAGTTAAAAATGGTATTTAAAAATATGAAATATTTCCTCTAGTACAGTCTACAGATGAAAATTCACTTACGAATAAACTTTTCGACGTATTCAGGAAAACTTAGAGACTGATGTTAGTATATATCTTGATTAAAAAAAATGTTAGAAAAACTACCTTCCATGAACTCTACAAAAACCTGAGGCTGTCAGTTTTCTGATTCATCTGGAAAGCCATTCCCTCTATTTCTGTGGTATATTACAAGCTCAGAAGAAAGTTGCATCCATTTAATAATCCTTTGTGCTGGGAGTTTGACAGCTTCTTTCATGTACACATCAGAACAGTGACATATACTGAAGCAAACATATTTTTTAACTATGGCTCCCATCAGTTTGATTATTTCTTGGACAAAAAGTTCCATTCAGGAAACCAATAGACAACAAATTTTCTCAGATATGACTCTAACAGAAGAGAGTACCAGTGATAAGATATAGAAGACTTTCTTTTTTGCTTTAACATTGATCTTATTTCTACTGTTAAAATCCCACTGCCATATGTGGGAACAATATAAAATAAGAAACAAAAGAAGCCTGTTAAAAATAGCAATTTCGTGTTGAGCCTGCCAGCTACCAATCCTTTAGCAAAATACAGATTTTTTTTGTGACATCAACACATTACATTTTTGCCCTTCCCCTATTTCCATTTCATTTCGTTAGCAGCTTTCAAGAGGACAAGGAGAAATTATGATACAATATCATACAATTCTGTAGATAGGAGGGGTAAGGTAAAGAATTAGGATGCATGTTTCTTTCAAAAAGATGGTTTTAATCCTATGAAATGCAATAAGATTACAGTATGCACATCTGTATTAAATTATCACAAATAAAAACAGTATAATAATGTTATTTTACTCAAAATTCTATAATAATTAAACCAATCACAAGCGAATCCTTCACTTACTAGTTGTTATCTTGTCTTTATCTTAAATCCCTCTTTTTCAAATATCAATAAGGCTCAATATGTCATCCATTTACATTCTAAAATCATCTCTGTTCTGTGTAGCACTTCATGAGGTGAGTGAGATTAAAATGCATGTAAAAATAAACATGGAATATTCATAGAAAGTTAAAAGTTGAATGGAATTGGGCCAAAATGAAGTTAAACTGGATCAGGAAGACTCACTAAGCAAATCTAGGGCTGCAGAGATAGTAGTATTCCCAGAGCACATAGAAGTTTACAGATAATTTAGTAGTGAAATATTGACAGCAATGGATTAGAGGCTGGTAATTATTATGGGAAACAGGCAGGGATGGATTACGGATATTTTTGCTGCCAGTTCACTGCTTCTAGCTTCTAGCAGGGTATGCTTCTAGATTCTGCGTATACGCAGAAGCAAAATCCAAGATTATGGCGCCCACAGAGACACCAATGGGACTGGCTCCGTGATGTCATTGACAAGTTACTACCGGTTCTATAGAACTGGATAGAAACGGTACGAACCCACCCCTGGAAGCAGGTAGAATCTGGTTAGATTGATGGTTCTTGATCTCTGTGGATCTCTACAATGACTGGACAAGATATTTTTACAGTGAAGGTAACACCTGCAAATCAGCTGCAGAAACCCTTTCCATTTCAGATAGCTGAGGGTTGCAATAGTTGGGTGTGTCTAGGATAGAACCTGAAGAAATGACAACTGGAGAACTGGCAGAGGAAAAATAGTGGATTAAAAAAGTTAATTAAAAAATGAGCTTTTATTTATGTCACTTTTTTGTAATCATAGTACAAGATATAATTTGGTAATTTAGTTTAGAAATCTATATTAGAAATACCAAGTCTTCAGATAGTTTGTGTCACAAATTTAGCGCTGATTTAAAAAAAAAATACAAGTAGACAAATCTAAACATTTTTTAAAAGGAATCTGTTGATGGAATTTGCTTTTGGGCAATAAAGGAGCAATCAACTTTGGGCAATAAAGGACCAATAAATTCTGTGCTACAGAAGTATGTTCTTTACTTGCTGAAAAGACTGTCACAGGCAGAATAGACATGGTGAGAATGATGATGCCTGACTAAATAAGTACTTTCAAACATGCTGACACACTGATTTCTATTCCATTGTATTCACATTCTGTTCCTGCCTAAATAATAATCACTTTCATTTATTTGGCTCTTCCTTCTATCAGCATGTAGAGAAGTTGCATTATCACAATTCTTTTGATGTTTTCCTGTCTGTGACAGCCTTCAGATTTTTTTCCCTGTTCTCTTCTATTTTTATGCTACACAGTATAGCTAGGATTGCCCCAAAATTATCAGGATATCAACTTGACTTTTGTAGCATTTTGTAGAGATTTTATCTTTCATTTATCTTTCTAGCAAGTGTGCCTTGCTAGAATTTGGGCTACTCTCCTCCATATACCCCCTCCCAAAAATATTCAAATTTACTTGATGATACAGTTGCTAGTTTTTCCATATAGTTTGTATAACTCAAAATCTTTCTGGGTATTTTGTAGCAGTAGGATCATTAGCGGGCCAGATAAATTAGATTTCCTTCCTTCCTTCCTTCCTTCCTTCCTTCGTCCCTCCTTTCCTTTACATTTTATCTGTTTTTTGAACTTCCATTCTATATCTCTCTTATTTTTATTAGGTTTTGTTTCTCTCCCTGCTTTTATTTTCTTCTTACTTCTTATTAATACCACGGTAAATGTCTTATCAGAAATTATTCTACACCAGATTTATACTCATACTTTGCATCTAAAAATATCTAACAAATTGAACAGTACTATTATATAATAAATCCATACGCAAAAATATATACATGCTACTACCAAACAAGTGCCATTAACTACGACAGTGGTTGAATTAGATACATTTATTTTATTGTGTAGAACACCAAGAACAACCAATTGCCTGAATTTTGATAGTAGTTCCTGTATAGCTATTTATCAATGGATTACAAGAGCTTTTTTTTTTATTTGGATCTCCAGGAACTTCCGTTTGCCTCATCACATTTGTAGTAAATATCACAGGAAAATTGGCAAAAGCAATTCCATACCAACCTTTATCTATTTTTATTGTGAATGTTATGAATGTTTACACATCTGGATGTTCCTTTTCTGAGTGACACTACTCTAGTGTAAATAGCTAGCACTGTGTGCGGACTGCTTCCCTTGACAGTTATCAGGGAAGCAAGACTTCTATTTGCACCTGAGTAAATGGAAAAGAGCAAGCTGATGTTTTCCTGACAGATTCCAAAAGAAATAATAGACAAGATGACAGATATACAGAAATTTCATGTGCATCTCACGCCAGCTGAGAAATGCAACACCTGTGTTGACTGCATCTTAAAAGGATCAGTATCTTTAGATTGCTTTAGCTTTACCATGACCAGAATATATAATGAAGAAAATACCATGTATGTTATTATGCATTGCAGGGAAAACATATAAAGTATGCTATTAAGGACCCATAATAGTCTTGCTCTGTAACATATGTATATCTGCTATTTCAGTATTAGAATGGATACCTTCCTCAACAAAAGTACTCTTCCATTGGCAGAGTATTGAGAGTATCCATTATCATTTACTTGCTTCAATACATAGAATAGTTAGTACCCATAAAGACAAAATCATGACGCCAAGTTCATTAGGGAGAAGAACAAATATTGCAATTGAAAGAGGCATTGAAGGACATGCTATATTTTCTCTGTGGTAGCCGCTTCTTGTATGATGATCTGTTCATATGTAAACCCATGATTGCATGGGTTGAAGGTAATTTACTGTAAGAGCACTCCCTGTTAATCTCCATGCAGAGTTAACTGTATAAAACATCATAAGGGTATTTTCTACAATATAAAATAGGAAATTGCCTGAAGTATGTTTTACCTTTGAATTCTTAGTTTAAGTCAGGATAAAGCCTCAAGACTTCTGTCTAAATCTGTGCTGTGTTTCATGCCTACATTAGGGCTTTCCTCATTACAGCCCTGGTGTCACAGTGGTTAGAATGAAATATTGCAGTATCAATACTGTTAATTGCCAATAGTTTGATTTTGTCGACTGCCAGTAGTTTGATTCTGACCAGCTCAAGATTGACTCAGCCTTCTATCCTTCCAATGTCGGTAAAATGAGGACTCAAATTGTTGTGAACCCAAAATGAGGAACCAAATATGCTGACTCTGTAAATCACTTAGAAAGTGCTGTAAAGCACTGTGAAGCAGTATATAAGTTTAAGTGCTATTGCTATTAACTACATAGGAATTTTGAGTAATGAGCAAGATTAACAAGAGAACAGTCCTATTTCTAGCTTTCCTTTTCCTGAATAGCTAAGCATGCAGGAGGGCTAATGCAACAGCAAAATGATGGATGAATAGTTCTTTTGAACATGATCTACTAACAGCACATTTAAAAGAAAATCTACAGAAAATGCAATAGAGTGCAATAATTCAGAGAGCCTTTGCTCAGGGCAAATAGGGATCACTAACCTGGAAATCTATAGCATAAAGAGTGAAATGAGATCAAAAATACATCTCACACCATTAATGAATGGCAAAGCTACCATATATTAATCTTGGCTTGACTATATCAATTATTTTACAGCATGAATTTGAGCAACAAATTATTCCAGAATTATTTAAATTGAAGTAGTCATTAAAAAACTTAAAGTTGTACTTTAAAGTTCAGTAAGTAGCAAGATAGATTTGACATAAATGTTTGGAAATCTGTGGATCAGCACTTTGAGGTTTTGACTGTTAAGGATCATGAAATACAGCAGTGAACACTGGGTATTTTTGCTTCACACCCACTAATATCTTCAGGGAATTATGGGCAACTGGCATAGAAGAACTGAACCTGGTTTAAGGAATTAACTTCAGGAGTATAAGTAGTTTATACTGCTCAATTACACTACTTGTCTTCATGCAGGAAAACATGACTCATGTAAATATGGATGGATTGTCCTGTTTACTGTTAGAGAATTTGAAAAATGTATGTCTGTTTCCTACCTTCTTATTACAGTTGAGATTATTTGAAATCAAATTAATATAGATTCGGTATTGTCTCATATCAATTCAATAATCCAGAATGGTTGTAGTAAATAAATGATTATTTTGTTTTAACAGTTTAAACTCAATTTTTGGACTACAAATAAAAGAACCCTTTTTCCAACAGTGACCACAGCACGATTGACTTTTGTCTCAATATAGGTACTTACAAAAATCATCATAATAGTGGGATCCCCAGTTATAACTTTAAAAAAGCGAACTATGATCTCATAGACACTGACCTCTCATCTCTTGATTGGCAAATCCTATTCAATGGTTGTAATACTACCGAAGACCATTATAACATTTTTCTGCTCTAACTTAAATGACGCATTAAACTATGTGTACCACTAATAACCCCCAAAATCAGAGAAAACAAATTACCCAAAACAATAAGGAAGCTCCAATCCCCAAAAAAAATATCTTTGGTGAAAAAATAAAACTGGTTACATAGCCAACTTTAAAAGCCGCTACAAAAACTTATGCCACAAGATAAAGACTGATTGCACCAATTATCATATCAAACAAAACCTTCTGCACACGAAATACACGCATACCTTCTATAATTTTGTAAACAACAAACTTAAATAAACAAAATTAAAAATTAAACTGTCATTAGTTTGTAGTTTATCATGTTTTCCAAGCTGAAAGCTTGAGTGTTGGAAGAGCTACATACATGTTGGACATCTCAAGTAATAAAAAAAAACCATGTATTTGTAAGTAACTTTGTTTAGGTGGTTGATCAAAACTAAAACTAAACATCAAATAACCTGCAATGAATTGGTCAGGTTGTCATGTGCAAAATATATCATAAACAGTACCCCTTCAATGCTTCCCTAAGGGAAAATTTCATATACATTTTTCAGATCTATTAGTACAATCTAGTTGTCGTTGATGCCTGATCTAAGTGGGTAGGTATCTAATGACTGCACCAACAGTTGCAGATTCCATTGATGTAAACAAAAACAACTTTTGCAACAAAAGATCTCCCAAAATCATGAATGAGAACAGAACACAATTTATAGGTGAACAGTTTCAGATTTCCATGGTGAGGGAGAGTGGAAATAAACACAAAGATAATGCACGTAGTCCTCAACTTACAACAGTTCACTTAAGTGACTGTTCAAAGTTACAACGACACTAAAAATATGACATGACCGTTTTTCACAATTATGACCTTTGCAGCATCTCCATGATTAAGTGATCAAAATTCAGATGCTTGGCAACTGGGTCCTATTTATAACAGTTGCAGTATTCCAGGGTCATGTGATCACTTTTTGTGACCTTCTGACAAGCAAACTCAATGGGGAAGCCAGAGTCACTTAATAACCGGGTTGCTAACTTATCACCTGCAATAATTCACTCAACAATTGTGGCAAGAAAGGTTGTAAAATGGAGCAAAACTCACTTAACAATGGTCTCATTTAACAACAAACCTTTGGGTTCTGCTGTGGTCTTAAGTCGAGGACTACAAATGGATTGACTGAAAAATTTGTTCACGTTTCAAGAATGCTGGGTGGGCATTGCTTAGAGGATATAGCACATTGAATCAAAAGCTTGCAATCTTTTTCTTTGCAGTGTGCAACCACAAATAAAATATAATATGTGTTGTTTTTATGTAATAACTTTTGTTCTAGATTGAATCTTCTGAAACTCAATTTTTCATTCCTTGGCAATTCTGGCTTTTCTGTTTCGGGAAGAATTTATAACTACTTTTTTCCCTTGTTTTCTTTTCTGAATGTTCTAGTCACTTGGAAGAAAATCATCTGATGCAGCAGTTATACCTATATTGGAACCAAGATGCCCTAGCAATAGTCAAGCAGTTAAACTATTAGATTGTCAAATAGTTGACTGATTGGGCTACTTGATTGCAAGTAGTTGAGAACTGCGGTGTCAACTTTATGGGATAGTTTTTGTATATGACTCTAAAGCTGCAATGCCTCCAGGATGCAGCAGACAAATTTCTGGGGGACAAACTAGCCATTTTAGTTAATACCAGTTTTTAGAGTTGCTCCACTAATTATAAATAAGTTTCTGTCCTAGCTTTTATTTAGCATGCTATTTATCCCTTTTAAAGTCTTGTATGGCATAAGTAAGAGTTTTTGGGTACCATCTTATCCAAAATGATTTTCCTCATCTGATCTGAATATCTTAATAAAGCCTGTTGGAGTCTTGTCCAATAAACACTCACTGCAGGAAACGATTAAGTGGCTTCTGCACTTAGGACTATTCTTCTTCTGAAGATACACATTATTTTCTCTTTACATTCCCCACAAAATAGACATTCTATCGTGCCTATTGATTTTATTTCACCCACGTAAACTGACTGACAATTAGTGTTCTTTCTTTTTTTGTATATCATCTTTCTTTTTGTTCTTTTCTGTTTTTCTAGCTTTTCTAAAATCCTAGTTGGAGTTTCATAATTGGGGTAGTCTTCACATATCATGTAAATAGCATTTGTTTATGTGTGCTACAACTGTGGCACACATTTCATATAGCAGGTAACAATATTTAACTGTCATGTATTCTTTCATGAACATATAAGTGTGATTAACCTCTTCACTTAGAATTTTTAAAAAGCCATTAACAAATAATTATAATAATTAAAAGGATGAGAATTACAGATTTTTGTATATGTAATATACAAACATACATGCATACACACACACAAACACACACACACACACACACACAAGTGTATTCACTGTATTGCCTTAACAAAAAAAAATCTATTTCTCCGGGAGCTATTTCTTAATGCTAACATATTTGATTATGAATAGCATACTGTGTGTGCATGGACACCTAATTTATGTAGCAGTCTAAAGTTGAATTAAATAGCAGAGTGTATAAAGCAGCAGTTAATTAAGAACATTAATATAGAAAATTTCATGTGTTGGTGACTATCATATTAGAAAAGTAGTACATTAAATTACTTGAATGTGGCCTCTTCAATCAAGTAGTTAGGTTAGCTGCCCCTTAAATGTAGTTAATGTAATTTAAGTGAAAATCTACTACTTGCTGTTTTAAAATGGTCTGAGTGGTAGAAGATGCACAGAATCTGATTTGACAGCCAGATGAGATATTTAGAATACCAGACCTGATTATTCTTTTGCTGTGTCTCTACTTGATATGTACAATAACCTGTTTATGATTATTAGATTTGCAGTTTTGGTATTTGTGATTGTGACAATTTTGTGGAAAGCTTTTATTCTTTTCTAGCATTAAGTCATTAAAATAAATAATGTGTCTGGCAAAGTCTATGTTTCTGTGCAGATTCATACATCCATACCTACAGTCCCTGCATACTGATGAAGAGTAGAAAAGCAATTGTATGAATACATGTGCAGGTTCATGAAGAAAAAGATTGTTCTTGGCTACAAATCATGTTGACTATATATATAACTTTAAATTTCAGAGATAATATTACTGGAGAGGCTTTCAGGGTCAAAAATGCTGTTGCATCAGAGGTGGGTTCCTACCGGTTCAGACCGGTTCTAACGAGTAGGTAGTAGACCGCTGATGACATTACGGAGCCAGTTCTGCTCCATGGGCACCACCATCTTTTGGGGAGAGGGATTTTTTTTCTCTTCTGTGCATGCACAGAAGCCAAATTTCCAGCACTGTACTGTGTGTGCATCGCCATCTTGTTTTCAGCCTTTTTTGGGGGGATTTTTTGGTTTTTTTCTACTGTGCATGCGTGTGCCAATGTGTCGCACCCACACGGTGCGGAAGCAGCAAACCAGCAGCGAGGTAAGTTAGAACCCACCCCTTTGTTGCATGTATTTTAGGTTTCTCATAGATATCTACCTGACTATTGAAGAAATAAGAAGCTGCATTAAATGCATTAACTTTTGGTGTTATCAAGTAATGGTTCATTATCTGAAGCCTCCAGATGTGCTGCATTGAAACCTCTGTTATCTTCATGCATTAACAGATTGACTATTTTGGCATGTTGGTGGTGGTAATCAAGGATGTATGGAGAGTTTGGATCAAGGAAGCCGGTTTTACATAATGTATTTAAATACAGTTAAATAATAAATGACTGGTATATTCTATCTATAGGCAAAAGGACCTCTGTATGCAGTACACTACAGTAATCAAAACTCATATGCACTGAGTTATCCTGCTGTTTCAGCACATGACTAGGTCTATATCTATGAGATTTGGATGCATGCAACCCAAAGTAACTACTAAAATACCTAAAGTTATTTTCTCTAGTTACAATTGTGATGGGCTTCTTAGAAGAATCCGATAGGATATTTAACATGTGGTTTCTTGTTTAAATATTATTTAAAGCTTTGGTGGATTTACAGCAACTGTTTCCAAATACTTCTTTCCATTTAAATAATGGATTTATTTTATTCTCTGATAATTCAAACTAATCCTTTGCTTTGTGGTTTACAATTGCTATAGCCAAGGTTAATTAATTAGAAATATGAAAGCTGGGATTAACACTTGCAACTGCTTCACAAATCTTTTTTTTTTTTTTGCCAGAACTGGAAGCTGTCAATCATTTTTCCTCATTCCATAAGTTTAAATATTAGCTCTATATATAAATGGGTACTTTTAGTAGTACAAGTTTCTAGAGACTTCTGTTAGATCAGTAATTTTAGACTAATTCCTTCTACCTCTAGAACTGAAGATTTATGGGGACCTCTTGGGCAAAACACTGAACATTTTCTGTTGTCTTGAACTTTAAACAACAAAATTAAAGTTTGCTGGAAGCTTCTATTCTTATTCTTTTTCGAATGGCTGTCAATCTGAAAGAAGCAGAATCTAAATTGCTAGAGTTACAAAATTAGGCCGCGAAAATGTGGATGATCATTTTATGAATTATTTTGCTGCTCTTTAGTGGCAGAATGGACTTTTGCATTCTGCCTAATTTCCTAATGGAACAGGAAGAAAGTTTAATCTGATAAAATGCCTTAGAATATAGCATGACTTAGAAGGCCCATGCCATTGCAGCTTAATACCAGTTATTCTTTATACACACATACACATACACACACACACACACATAAACACACACACACACACATCAACAAACAAAATACTGGTAGGTGGCATGAAATGCCAACTTAAGGCAATAACTGCTACATCATCCTGGACTGTCTTCATTGGGTGGGTTATACCTTGTCCAAGAGATTCCAAGTGTATTAGTCAAATAAAAGCAAATACACAAGAAGAAAAGAAAGATAAAACATCCAGTAAAACTTGCTATAAAGAAGGTGCTCCAAGATCCTCTGGGCTATTCTTCATGCCTACAGGGCAACACTGTCCATCCACCTAGTAGAAAAATGATAGTGGCTTACTGATAAAATGATTGCAAAATATTTCTAAATACTGTCAGTCTTGTTGCAAGGTGAAAGGGGAAAACGATTGGAAGAGCAATGGATAACTATAAGATGTTTCAGGAATGGTCAGTAAATTAGAAGAAGACAATGACATGGCATAAAAATATGAAGTTGTTGATGTGATTGGATGCAGGTTGAGAAAGTCCTTAGAAACTGCTGTTTCTTCTCCTTAAGACGTTTTCAGTGTTGTGAGGACTAAGCTTGTAAATCAGGACCTAAAACCTCCAAATTAAAGACAGACAAATCTCCGAATGATGCAGTTGAAAAGCATGACATAACATGACTTCATCACTTAGTGACAGCAATCACAGATGTCCTTTTGCTATCATTAATTGAGAGTCACAGGTTATTAAGCAAGGATCCCTTTGCAACTTTCTGCTGGCATAGTCAGGGAGGAAACTCACAGGAAGTCCCAAGTAGCTTGAAGAAGGCTGGTAGGTGGTAAATGGTTTTAGCAGTGGTGCAAGTAGATCAGAGAATACGTGGCTTTTTCTGGCTGGAGAAAGAATTCTAGGGGACTGCTATGATACTGCATAAGTGCACCAAGTGTCTGCTGCTGGATAGCAAAAGGTATATGGGAACTCCCACAGTACTGCATGTGGGCACTGGCACTGGGCATAGCTGCTGCTATGTGAGGGAGGTCTAGAGGGGGAAATCAGGTTCCTAAGGAGAAAGAGCCATGGAAGAAAGACTTGTGAACTTCCCTGGCACCTTTCCCGTTGATTTTGTTTGTGGGGAGTCGGCAGAGCATTTCACAAATGGCAATCATACGATTGTGGCATGCTACAACAATTTTAAGTGCAAGCTGATTTGGAACCAGTAGGATGAATGGAAGTTGGAGAAAGTTGTAAATACCAATCATTCAGCACCATCATAACTTTGAATGTTCACTGAAAGCGTAGTTATTAACTGAGGACTAATTGTATGTCATTGCTTTCTTTGAATTACAATAGGTTGTTAATTGTGTTTGAAGTTCCATTGTTCTCCATGATAAGTTTTTAAGTTAGCTGACTTGTGTCTTGGAATTTGTTACCAAACCTTGTTAAAAGCTGAATACTGGAGCAGAACTGTGATTACTGCTTGTCCTAATGTGAAACATGACATGTTTTTGACTTCTCTTTCTGATTAAGGCAAGAGTTATAGGGTATCATTCCAGATTCAGGTGAGACCATATCTGACAAAATGGTTAAAAGACCATCATTTGTAAATGACAATTTTATGAATGTCTTTGTTTTTTGGTTTTTAATGGAACAGCCTGGAAGGTAACACGGATTGGATGGACTGTAGTAATATTGACCTTTTCAACTTTTAAGATTCCATTGTTCTGTTCTGTTCTTTTCTGGACAAATAATGTGGCTGGTTGCTTTACAGTTATATATATGACAAACTTTGTCCCAGTAATAAGCACAAGGAGATATAATGCTTCTTTTATAAAGAAAGAGATAAACTTAATGAATGATTCTATTAAAACTGCCTTATTTATGTAGATTAAATTTGGGATCTTGGTTTTATTTTTTTTACTTTTACATAGATTTATTAATTTATAATATGACATACAAAAAGAATACAAAAGTAAATATTAGGGAAATTAAGACAGGAAAAAGGGAAGTTTTTCTCTTTTGGGGGGAAAGCAAGGGAAAAAGAAAAAAGAAAAAAAGGCATTGACTTCTGACTCTTTTGGTGCAGTAAAATAAGGCATTAAGATTATCTATCTTCAACATTTTCTTTTTCATAATAATAAAAATGAGCCATTTCTATAATAACAAATCTATCTAATCAGTAAAGCCAAAATCAAAGTTTCTTTTTTTCCCACCTCAAGATCTTGGATTTAGATTTCAAGTAAAATCAAACTTAGAAAATAAATACTTTCTTTTATTTTTGTTCTGTTCTTGCTCTGCATGTTAAAAATAACCATATGTATTTATAGTTCAATAAGTTAGTTTAAAGATTTTAGTTTGCTTTGGAATGAGTTACTAGTAGATTATGAACTATGACAAATTAAATAATGTTTTAGGTCTTTATGCATTTTTCCTAAACAGTTCATATAAAGACATTTTAAGATTCCTTTTTCAGTGAATTAATGTAGAGATTACTATTTCTGAATTTTCCTCATACATATGGAAGAAATCATTGTTTTATTTGTTTAGTGATATTGATGATGTTTCCCTGGCAACAGTAATTTGAATTAAAAGATTCTTGCATATAAATTAAAATCATTTGTGGCTTAATATTGCCAAAAATAATGTAGAGGGTAAGACTTTTTTTTAACTTTAGAGAAAAGAAGCTGAGCAACTAAGCTAAGCACATGTTCTTGAGTTTTCGATATATTTGGGGTTATGGGTGAATTCTTCAGTGTTACTTGCTACTGAAAGAAATATACTTTTATAAACAAAAACAAGAGGCACATTTTATACAAGTCTGCTGTATTTTGTTTCCATGTTGGATTCTAGATGCTTCATTCCATTCCATGCCATTCCCTTTTCTGTATTCTATTCCTTCTGAGCATATACGGGCGTTCCCCTTCATTTCCCATTCTTCCATTTTTGCAGGATAAGGGCCTCTATCAAGATCAGAACTCACTTCATTAAACTAAAGATTTCACAATGTCTCCACATTGGTAGCTTTTCCATTATATGTTTACAAATCAGTTCTTGATATGAACCAGACAATTATTTACCTGACAAAGAAATGGCTTTGTAGGAATTGCCTTTTTGACATCTGAGTACAATTTCCTGAACTCCTCTTCTTTAACTCCTACCTTTATAACAGCTCTTTTTGTCCCCCTTTTGCAAATATTTTATGATACTAAGGCTTATTTGATGGTTGAATGAATCCTATAACCTTTAGATGTTTTCTCTAACACGTTGCAGCTGTCCCCAGATCTATTTTATCTTCTTCTTGCTCCTAAGTGTTAGGAGCTTAGCTATATCTTCATGAACAAGTGATTTGAATAATGATTACATTTAAACGTGTTCTTTTCTTTCGATGCATCATGAAATCTCCCTGAGCCTCAGTCTGAAAAATGTGAAAACTGCATTTGTTTCTGTCTTTTTAGTCTAATACCACAAGTGTGTATATGTGAAATAACGGATAAAGAACAAGCCTGTTGCTTGAAAACCAAAAAAAAAGTTAAGTACTCTGTTAGTAAAAGCAATTTTCTATCTGTAGTCTTTATATTATTTGGTTTCTAAGTTCAGTGCCCATTATTGTAAGAATACACTTCGATCTTAATATCCCTTATCAGTCTACAATGTGCAAAGATGTAGGCAGATGTTATTATGGATCTGTGTAAACTGTATGTACAAGGAAGCATGCATCACATCTCAGGAAATATAACATTTTCTCAGATGGACTTCATATCATAAGTGTAAAGTATTTCATCCAAAGCATTTGGATGATTTTATTTTCAGTATGCATAAAAACTGCCTCACTTTTCTCTCAACCAATTGCTTTTAGAGGGGAGACTTTAACAACAGTTATGAACCAACCTTCCTTCCTTCCTTCCTTCCTTCCTTCCTTTCTTTCTTCGATCAGAAATGAAATATCCTAGTGGAAAAACAGTACATAAATGCAATTGATAAACAAATACATTTTCCAGGGTATAGTAATATAATCTTATATAGGCTTGTGGATGGCCAGGAATCAAATATGTTTTAAATACAAGATATTTCATATAACTTGGGAATGTCTTGATGGACTCAAACTTAAATAAGTGGTTTTTTTCATGCTGCTGAAAACATACCCACATAGAGAGCAAAACCATGAAGATAAATACCATTAGAAAATAGAAAATATAGAATAATAAGGCTCACTAGAAATGTGTTGTGGGAATATTTATTACAACATTTAGCTGGTAGAAAGCAATTACCGTACTGTATATACATAGACACACACTCGCACACACACTTGCACACACACATACGCACACACATAATGTGTAAAAAAGTCAATGGAAAATGAAATTTAAAAAAGAAATAAAAAACTGAAATGATTACTACTGATGGATACAAATACTAGAAAATACTGCTTTTCCATTCTACCTTTCTACAATGTTGAATTAATAGTATATTACATTTATACTAATCATTAAAAATCATTTTAAAGCAACAAATTAAATATGAAACCCCTATAGTTATATTAAATAATTATGATTCAATATCATTTTTGTGTGAATAACCATCTATTTGGATTGTTATTTCTAGATAGACAAGCTATGTTACAGAACAAGAACTGAAACTACAATGAAAACCTATTATCTCTTGTTTTGGGGACTAAATTATCTATCACGATCTCTAGAAGTCCAGTTTATCAGTTTTAAGAAATCTACAGATTTTGTAATGTTTCAAGCAAGCTGACTTCTGTTATAACTACATATAAGAGAAGTTAATGTTGCTGATCGAGAATTTTTACCAAATTATGCAAAGTCATGGGATCAGTCATAAAGCAAACCATTACCCTCCACTTAGACACAAAAAATCTATTCTCTAACAAACTAAACTAAACTCTTACGGCATTTCCAGATTCCTATATAAATGGAGAGCTGCATTCCTGTCAAACAGGCAACAAATAGTCAAAATAGCGAGTGCCCTATCAAACCCTGCATCAGTTAACAATGGTGTCCCTAAGGCAGTGTTTTAAGATCCACACTCTTTATACTTTACTTTGCGATCATATTATAAGTAGCTGCATCCTCTTCGCTGATAACCTAAAACTATTCAACACCACTGACAATGCTTCTGCCCTTCAAAGCAACCTTGATTATGTGTCAAAATGGTGAAACAATTGGTAACTCCAAATCTCAACCAACAAATGATCTGTCTTACACATTGGCAACAAAAATCAGAACACAAAATACAAGCTGGGTGGATACGAACTAGTAGACGACTCTCACTCTGTCAAAGACCTTGGAATACTCATCTCAAATGATCTAAGTCCCAGAGCTCATTGTAACAGCATTTCCAAAAAAAGCATTAAGAGTTGTTAACCTAATCTTCTTCTCCAGTAATATTGGATTGCTAACTAAGGCATACAAAACTTTTGCTAAACCAATTCTTGAATACAGCTGATTTGTCTGGAACCTACACTACATATTGGACATTAACACAATCAAACAAGTCCAGATATATTTCATAAGAAGAGTCCTCCACTCCTCTGCTCGAAACAAAATACCTTATACCACCAGGCTTGAAATTTTGGACTTAAACACCGTCTTCAGACCGACCTAAGCGTAGTACATAAAATCATCCAATACAACATCCTTCCGGTCAATGAATACTTCAGCTTCAACCAAAACAATATAAGAGCATGTAATAGATATAAACATATGGTAAACCGCTCCAAACTTGATTGCAGAAAATACGACTTCAGTAACAATGCCTGGAATGCACTACCTGACTCTGTGGTTTCTTCCCCAAACCCTCAAAACTTTAACCTTAGACTATCTACTGTAGACCTCACTCCATTCCTAAGAGGTCTTTCAGGGGCGTGCATAAGCACACCAACATGCCTACTGTCCCTGTCCTAATGTTCCCTTTTACCCTAATCCATTTCATGTATTCATAATCTTGTTTATACTTGTATATGTTTTCTAATATATGCTTGACAAAATAAATAAAGTAAATATAAATAAACAATTAAACATAACACACAAAGGGCCATCTTAATCTCTCTTGGAAAAGTGAATGAAGCTAGAGCCATGTTTTATTACCTTTCTTTAGCTTTCCTGAGGTCTGTATAGGTCTGTGTAGTGGGTTATTGGGGTTGGATATGCTGCATACTTCTGAAAACAATTGCCAGAAGAGGTTTTTCTTGATGTAAAAAGTTTTATAAGCTGAAAACCTAGTATTGCACCATTTAGATCTAAAAATGAATAAAAGGTTATGAATGAAATGCATGAAAAAAATCAGGTTTGTAAGCAAAACTATACATTATGCTGATTAGGAATTGGAGTTCCTCACCAGGAATGGGGAGATTCAAGTTCAATTCCAATTCAGCAATGAAGCTCACTAGATGACTGTAAGTCAATCGGTATTTTTAGATTTCAGACAAAAATCTTTCCCAACTCTATGTGACACTACTGGGCTTTGAACCTGAGATCTTTGGTGTACAAAAGCCGATATGCTATCATTAATCTCCAAATGCATGGCGCCCCATTATTCTGGTTGAAAGTTTACACTTGCCATATGTTGCAACCCATTGAAGGATGTTCCAAATGTTTCTATTATAATTGCTCTGTTATCTATGGTCTCTCTAATGTACAGTTTATAATCAATCACTTTATATTAAATTCCATCCATATCCTACTTCACTTTTTGGTGGCCAATTTGGCAGCAGAATGTTTGCATTCTATTTCTATCAGCATTTTCATTAATAATTTGGTTAATATTAAGTAGTAAATTAATATCTTGTTGTACTTCTTTTTTATCCCAAAGAAGTACAATTTATGCAAAGTCCAGGGCATCAAGAGATTGATATTAGATAAACAAATATGTGCCATGTCAAGAGGCTTTAATTGTGCTACCAAAGATAACAAGGCCAAAAATTGAGATTTTAGAATTTATCAAGAAACATTTTGCTTCTGAATCATAACTTTTAGATAATATAATTTTACATACAGTGATTACTGTTATGTTTTCCCCTCTGTTAAAATATTTAAAGAATCCATTTATTTAATTTATCCATGTTAGATTTTAGATTGCATATATCAAAATGATTTTCACCAGACACAATTTTGATTTCTAAAAATATAGTTTGAGAAGACTTGAGTCAGTTTTAAATTAGTCTGACTTTCAGAACAATCACTTGTTAATGGATAAAATCAGGGGGGAAAATCAGTAATGAGGTTATAAGAATGCTTAACATTACTCAGCACTCATTTTGACCATATAATAAACTGAGCAAATCTTGTTCAGTTTATTTATAGTATTAAAAGCATTCTTCAGAAATGAAAGAGTATTCAGCAGATTTTAACTCAATGGTTTAATGGACTTTATGATTCATTCTGTATTTTGACTAATCTACATTAAAAATTTCTTCAAAGAATATACTGCCTAATGTTTATTACCTATGTTTTGATTTCAATCCAGGACAGTCAAATTTAGAATTTTAAACTTGTTAAATACCTTCTCTTGTACCTAAATTTATCTAATACCAAACCCAGGCTGCATGGGCAAAAGTGTAGTTTTGTTCTGTTTGTATATTTGGTGATCACCGACTCCTTTTTAAAAAAAATCAAGTCTGCAGCAAGTAATAAATTAAACCACTGCAATAAGAGTCAAATGGTTGTTGTGTAAAATCCCCAAGAACATTGTTGGATTTTTCTGAAATTCCTAAAAAGCTTTGTTTAAGAACCCCGAGTTTGAACACTGTTAAAACCCACTGTTACGGGATACAATGCTTTTCCTTTATGTTGGCCAAATTTACTACAGTTACATCTTTTTTATCCTAATATCTTTTACAGTCACCAGAATAATACAGTAACCATCTATTTTTGTCAAAATAAACCCTTTATTTTTTGTGAAACAAACTTTTTTTAAAAATTTGAAGAACATTGTATCATAACAAGACTGTACATTGGTGAGAGGCCAGCAGTTGGGCTTGAGGCTTTGATTTCTAAGCAGCCGATCTATCCCCTATGATAAAATCAGGGAGGTGAAGTAAAGAGAGTACTTTCATTTTTCCTGACAGATATAAATGGCATTTGAGAATTTGCAGTTACAAGCTGTTATTCTACATGAGGGAGAGGATAGAGCAGATCCTCTTACTTGGCATATATAATGGAATTATTCTTTAAATAATCCCACATTTATGATAGCTACAGCTATAAGGAGTCTAACAAGCTTGAGCATATGTTCTGTATACTGACCTTCATTTTTAAACTGTTGAACAGCTTTTCATCTGTGAATAATCTCTTATACCACACTGAATTCTGATATAATCTGAGATATTTCCATCCTATGGAGCTTAATTATGATCCCTTATCTTTATCTGTGATTTTAGTCTTGCTATACTAAAGACCAGGGGTGCTCACTGCATGACTAGGATAATTTGATAAGTAGAAATTTTTCTTTTGTTATCTGGATGCAGGAAGCAAGCATGCAAAATATATGATGTAGACGAAGCCCTAACTGACCACTTGAAATAGTGACTTGGTTGTACTTGTCAGACTGAACACTTTAAATGTGGTTAGCCTATCCAGTACAATGCTCTTGGGTAACCATTACCATATTCCCAGATACATTTATCAAGGAAGTGGTGGCTGTTTCCAGAGTTTCTAAGTTCATTCATTTTATTTTGGTCTCTGACAGGCTTTGCTTTAATGTCTATAGGGCTTACCAAGATTTTCTTACCAAGATTGTCATCCTAAGTATAACAAAACAAATATTTATTTATATAATCAAGAAATGTTTATGGTTGTAACACAGTGAAGTCTGTTTTCTAAATTCCATATACACCAAAAAAAGCAGATTTTTCTTTTTAAAAAGCTTCATCTTCTATAGCAAATAACATAACATGTATAACTGATTACCAGCATTGGATCAATTTAACAGCTTCTGTAATATCCAGACTATTTTGAAAGAGTTGTCCTTTTCTAAAATTTACCTGCGACTCAAATATAAGCTACTATACTCCATGAAGGATTATTTATGGCATGAAGGCACTTCTAGATGTAAGGTTGAAAACTCTGCATTTATCATTACCTTCTTCCAAACAGATTCTAAATCTACAAACCTCAGTCCTTCTTAATTTGAAGGGGGGGAAAGCATTTTGGACATTTGGATCAGTTTCAAGCTCATTGGAATGGGCTACAGAAGCTGTGGGGGCATGTGGTTAGAATGCAGATCCCCACCAGGCTTGAGGTTGACTCAGCCTTCCATCCTTCCGAGGTTGGTAAAATGAGGACCCAAATTGTTGGAGGCAATGTGCTGACTCTGTAAACTGCTTAGACAGGGCTGTAAAAGCACTGTGAAGTAGTATATAAGTCTGAGTGCTATTGCTATTACTACATGTCATACTTCCTCTTAGCTTTTCTTTACAAATTTCTATTTAAAGATTCATTTAACTTTTCCAAGAAAACTTTCAGTCATAACTTTGTTTGATATAAAGCAGTGTTTCAGCAATTTCATTTTATGATAATACAAGACAAATTAGAAACATTATAGAATTCTCTATTGGCAAAGTGTGATTGGACAAACAAGGAATTTGTCTTTAGTGCATATGCTCTCAGTATACAGAAAAGGAAAAAAAGAAAAA